>JARJDS010038426.1:0-64021 GCA_030264155.1 Atheta pasadenae | reverse complement strand
TAGACCCCAATCTTAATTTTTGAGTTTAGTGAATGTTACTGATTTTGTGTTTCTTGTCTTATGCGTCACCCCGTCACCCTAATTCTTACGAGCGCTAAATCGCAGGTGGCCTACGTGACGCATGTTGTCGAAGCCCTTGCGATATGACCATATATGGCAATACTCATCGCGCCCGCTTCCTATTTGCCAATATCTCACCCTATCTTTAACTCAACGTTTCCTTTGCAACTTCCACACATCTTTTCGTCAGTCTATCTTTCGATTTCATTCAAATAAGTTCTGTCTCGTGCTCTGATACCAAACTGTGTAAAGTGGAAGTAAACGTTTTTAATAAACTATTTAAAATATTCTTGAAGCCGTGATTTTTATTAACTCGCACTCTTAAACACCTCAGCACTTAAAACATGTTTGCGCACCACTGCCCTAGAGCAGAGGTTATGAAATTATGCATCGTCAAATGAATAAAAAGAAATGCTCCAAATATATCTTATAATTATGAATATTACAAGGTAAATCAATAGAAAAAATGTACAATACTTGCTTACCATTTTTAAAATTCACATTGTTTCAGCTTACTGGAACTAATTTTATGATCTGGCAAAATATTAGAAAGTTAGAACATTTATACTGAAAGTAAATTGTTCAAAAAACACCCACCAACAATTTTAACACTTTCCGATTATCTACAAGTAGATACTAAACGTTTTGTAAGATATGGATTCCCAAATTTATCATAAAAAACCCACCCTATCACTATATTTATATTATCTTCTCTAGATAATTATAATCAATGAAATACCCACTAATCCAATTTCAGGATCTTGAAATTTGGCATTGATATTTTAACTCAAGTTTAGTTGAAAACCCACCACGCTTTACAGACGGGTTTCCACGCAAAGATCCACAAAGACCTGATTTTGCCCTGCTTCAGATTATTTACATGTAGAAGAGGATCATTTACAAATGCCCAAGCTTGAAATTAAAGAAGAAGTAATGGAAAAAAATCGATAAACATATTTATGTTAATATTCTAGAATATTTGGAGTAATTTTCGAGAGCTTTAAGTAATTAGTTTTTGCAACAAAACTTGCTCATCGTAAATACAAAATAATTACATGATCTATATAAACACGAAGGCTAAATTATGTATTTAAATACAGATCACATTGAAGCATCAAGGTTGTCGAACAAAATAATCTCTAATCAAATTATGTTTTGTGATGTCCATATCGTGTCAATTAAACAAGTAATCCAATCATATGCATACTTAGCAATATACAATATGTTCGAATAGTGTTGTGGATAATGTGAAAATATATAGCACGTCTTATCTAAATGTGTGGCGTTATTTTTCAATGTAATAAATAAATTTAATTAAAAAAATAGCGATATTAGAGCCATCTAGTATTATACTGACAAAATAGTAAATGATGCAACAAGGCTACCAGTCGTTACAAATTATGTTTTAAATTACAACCAAACACATTGTATAAATTACGTTAGCAAATAAGAATCAAACAAAATGGCTTAATATGTACGTACAATTCATAGAAAGATATTTCGCAATTAACAATCAACCATTAACACAATTACTGTATTACTGATATCATTGATATGTGTCTGCCAACTAATATAACGATGAGCTAAACATATTTCTACGAATTTATTGCTTTATTGGTTCAATTCCGTCGTATGTGAGACTTGTTAATATTTCCATGTTTCCATATTTATTGACACAGTCATAAAATTGATAGTACCTAAGTACCACATGCCTACTGGGCAAATACTAGATACAATGAACAACATTGTCAATATTCAAATATTCTAATTCATATTTCGACTTGTTAACAACGATAAACTAACAAACATTCAGCATGTGATTATGGAAATATAGCAAATATTCATGATTCACCAAGCGTATTAGTCTTTACGTGTTCACTTGCAGTAATCTAGGAACTCCATTCAAAACCTAATCTAGTAATACGCAGGCGCTCACTCCCCCACTTACAGTTACTCCAATCAAAACCGGTTTGTCGCCGGCACGTCCTTACTTAACCTGTTTCTAGAATGACATAACCCAAATTGAGTTGTTTTGTTGTGTCGCAAACATTTTGACATCTTCATTAAAATTTAATAAAAACAAAAACGTAGTCGTGACTAAACTAAATTTTTAAGCAATTTGGGTTGCCTAGGTAAAAATAATTAAATAAATCCATGATCAAATTGATATGCAACACTGTTAATTGCATATAACTAAAAATATTTACGTAACATTTTTTGTGATCTTTTTTCAGAATAAAAATGATTGAATCCTATTTTGTTTGATCCTCTATTGAATTATTCGTGACCGGCACGTGTTTCTACCGTGTTTTCTATATTTTTTATTGCAATACACGGTAGATTGTTGTTAATTGCGCGCATATTGTTGGTTAATTATAGTTATAAATAGTTTGCTTTGTGATGCTCGGCGTTAGCAATAACAGCGATGTCGAACGTGCGGT
Organism: Atheta pasadenae; assembly: GCA_030264155.1. Taxonomy (NCBI): domain Eukaryota; kingdom Metazoa; phylum Arthropoda; class Insecta; order Coleoptera; family Staphylinidae; genus Atheta; species Atheta pasadenae. The sequence goes on along the minus strand of JARJDS010038426.1, from coordinate 61,520 downwards.
TGTGGGAATTGTAATTTTATTCATTGTTCGAAGAATTATTCGAATTATGTTTAAGTACCATTTGAAATATGTATATGTATTATTCAATAGAATAAAAAATATATACATTCATTACGTAGAGCGCATTATTTATTAGTTTATTTATTACTAGTTTATAGTTTATTACTTTATTTAGTGTCAGGTTGATTGATTTTAATTAAAAAATTAGAAAACAGGGATATACCGGAGGTTTTTCCAAATTTAATAAGGATTATTATACAGTGTGTTTTTTAAAAACACTGAACATAGAGATTGCTATGTTCAAAATTTCAACGAACAGTGCAAACTATATGCAACTAATAATACACGTCAACATTTTAATATTTAAGATTTTCTTCTACTCACATAGATCCACTGCGGTTTCTTCCAAAAACAAACTACAAAACTTTGTCACTTATATTTATAAGTATAAACTTTATTTTTTGTTAAAGATGTTTGCTCTTTAACAAATTGTCAAATTTACGTTGACGTGTATGGTTAGTTGCATATAGTAAAACTCATAAGAATCCCTCTAGCGATCATAGCATAAACTAAACTGACACATGAGAGTGCAAAAGTGTCAAATTAAATGAAACAAATCATTAACTAGTTCTAAACAATAATAAAGTAACGTGTTTGTTGTGAATTTTTTAATGCCGCAATCATATACACCCAAAATGTAATCGGCAACACACAATATGCCTAAATTTAACACCCATATACGACAGAAACAGCGCGTAACACTTAAAAAGTACAAATAAAGATAACGATTAATTAATGAAACCCTAAAGTGCATTCATTACACAATAATATAAAGTAAGGTAATGAACTTTATATTATAATAATTTTAATTGCTTTAAATGTTTAAACAGCATAAATCAACAACATAACCTACAATTGAACAAAACGACAAAAAGCATTGGGAAACATTAATTTCATTAATCACAAATAGTAAATAAATCCAGAATAATGACGGAAACATGGAAATTTTAAGCACACAAACAATATTGCGAAAAATTAATATAAGATACCAAGTAACGAGTAATCAAAATAATTAATTTAATAATGAAATATTCCTAGAATAAGCTGATATGGGGATTTTGACATAAACTGGAACTGTAGTGCCCGAAAATGCAAACTGCGTATATCTTATTGGTCAAAATGAACGAAAACATTTTAATAAATCGCAAATATCAAATCAGCTGATACCTAACATCATAATAAAATAATTAAAATGACTAATTGTTGATATAACCGATGTGAATTGTGTCGACATTATACACCCACAATAATAAAACTTTACACAAAACAGTTGAAACTGTAAAGAATGTTAACAATAACAAATTCTGATGTAATTTTAGAAACGCACACGTCGGTAATTGTTTGCTCCAACGACATGAGCGCTAATATTGGCCAAAAACGATGAAAGATATTGAAAGAACAAAACCACAAAGCTACTAGGCGTGTTCTACGCGAACACCGGACACGCAAATCAAAGAGAAAGTTAAGTTGTTCGTTAAGTTTTGTTTCATGCCTGACCGTCTCGGTCCACTCATGGTCCGATTACTCAATCGCACAAAATGACGGTGACCAACAACGAGCAGATAACCAGTTAAAATGGTTGTGAATTAATATCATAATAACCCAGGATCATAATTTGCGTTGTTACTGGAACTGTCGACATACTGTCATAAAAAAAATGATTGATAAACAATTCCAAAGCGTGCAAACGTCGATTAATAACGATATCTTATCAACCGGGAATTAAACACAACCACTAACGTTGATTATTGCAAACTTAATACAAAAAAAACATACATGACGATATCAATTATGGTGTGTGGTTAATGTATAAACAAATTCACAGCTAAATGTCAAGTTAATGTAAATTAAAAATTTGAACATAACCTTATTGTTTTGACATGTCAAAATTGTCAAAACAACAGATGTACACTGGGTTGTCTACAGTTACAAAATTTACAAAAAAATGTTTGAATCGTTTGAGTGTTTAATATGTTTACATTATTTACCGATAAATAATTGACGCGGCCCCGACTGGTGCCCCTTCCTTCACCTTCACGTATAATTCCAATCCTGCGTATTGAATTTGATTCGTTTCTCGGCGTTGTGACGTCGTATAATTTCCAGTTTTGATGTGCTGCGGTGATGATCAGCTATCGCAGACGAGCGTCTAACGCACACCTCGCATTGCGAATAAACTCTATCGACATCATTGGCTTGAGAAAACACACGCACGATGAACGCGATGAACGTAATCCAAGTCAGATTGATGTAAATGGACGCCTAACATTAAACAAATTAGTTTTTATGCGTCCAATACGCGCATGCGCACTTAGCACGCCTACACAAGATGTACACTTTCCTGATTTCTTGATTTACCGAACAAGTATCACATAATCACTTTATAACACTTTGTAAAACTAACCTAGTACGAATTTATTTATTATTAGACAATTATTGTCATTTGTTTTTGATACTTTTGTCACGAAACAAAACAATTGAATGTTTTTATTTACATCCACAGCCTACTTGTTTTACCTTGTTTCTCAATTGTTTTTTGTCGTAACTCTAAGGACAACGTTTGTTGTTTTTTAGTTATTGACAAAAACCTGTTTTAATCAGTGTGGATCATGTGTGGATAATCTTAGTAGCACTAAAACACTAAAACGAAATCTTGATCACTTGGTTGTTATTTCTTTAGTTTTGTTCATGGAGTTGGAGAACTATAACCGTTTGTGCCGTTGTTTTTGGCGTTTTGTGTCGTTGTTTCGATGAACTCACAGTACTTCGAATCACTTCGAATGTAACTCACGTATAACATGTATGAATAAACAACTCGCGACAAAGAATGCAACGCTCGTGTGGTGTAGTGTGGCAATCGGGCCCCTCGCGAAGAGAGCGAGTGAATAATCAAGTTGTTTTTTGACGATAGTGCGCTCTGCGCCGATGACTTTACATCGCGACGAAGCTCGTCGTGCCCGCGCCTTGATTACATTTGCAGTCCCCACCTCGGCAAACCCACTCGACACCGACTCCCATTCAGTGCCAATGCCGCATCATGTTTTAATTTATAAAATTCGTTGAAATCCAATATATGCTGTTCTAAACCAATACTTTCTAGTTTTGAACGCGTATAAACTGTTATAAACAAACACCGTAGAGACATCTACCGACTAATAGATAAAACGCGTAAATTAAAGTCTAAATAAATTAATATTTAACGTTTTAATGAAACTTTAAGCATGTAACTAAATTCAATTAATTAATTGTTAAATGATTATTTAACTTTTGTTTTAATTTACTTATGTTTTTCGTAATATGATGTGAATTATAAATATACTGATAAAACAAAACTTTCGGTGACATCTAATGTCGTATTAGAAAACCAATACAACGTTGTATACTAAGTATACTAAGTTGCCTATGTTATATCCAATATTTGACAACTGACCTTTCATTGGCAGTGCTGGGCAGTGCTCAGCGTGCTCAGTGCCACTGCAATCAGTTGTTTCCTGTATATTCGCTTCAATCAACAAACATTTTCGATCAAAAATCACCCTCAAAATCTTAATTATGTTATTGTGAATCTAATAAAATACAAAATTCTACACCATGACAGGACGTTCCTCGAAATACACCACCCAGACGGTGCGCATTGAGACGGAAATCGAGAAAAATCGTGAAGAAGGCAACTGGGTCAAAGTCATCGAGCTCGCTACATCACTCAAAGATAAATCGACTGAATTCGGTAATTATTTAAATTTAATATGTTAATAATATGTCCTTTATATTAATAAACCAATACCATACCTTCTATTGTCTTACTTACAGTTAAAACCCTAGTTTTTATCTGTATTTTTTTAACTATTTTTAATTTTTGTGGTTTATTTCACTTCCTGTGTTCCTGATGGTGTTCCTTATGATTTATGGTTATCCTTCCTATGTGAAAACGCAGTAAGAAGAATATCAATAGATGATTCTGTGGTTTCAGAATATTTGGCAGAATTCTTGATTGGTGAAGGTCGGTTAGAATCTTATTTAGAAGAAAACCCACCAGTTGATGCAAACGTCAACAGAGCTAAACTTGGTTTAATTGAAGCGAAAAGATATTTAACACAAGCATCTAATGAAAATGGTAAAAGAGCTGGAGTTGCGTTAGATGCATATTTATTATTGGGAAAATTGTGTTATGCTTGTGGTCAATATGCAGATGGGCTTAAAAGTTTTAAACTTGCTGAGTTACATACACTTCCTCAGAAAAAACTTCCACAGTAAGTAATAACACATTGATATAAAATTTCTATGTGAAATAACTCTATTTTTTTTAATTGTATAGACGAAGCCTCAAAATGGTTGCTGAATCTTATGCAATAAAAGGTTTATGTCTGCAGAAAGATACATCAGCCACTACTAAATTTAAAAAAGCTGAGAAAGAAGAAGAAATTGCAACTTGTTTTGCTCTAGCTTCGGATTTAGCACTACTATACATGCAAGAAGTTGATAGACAGCAAAGTACTTCATTTGCTAACACTGGAACTCTGGGCACATCAGGTACACACAGTCCACAACCTCCTACAATGAACAAATCTTTAAATGTTTGCCTAGAAGTTGCTTTATTGCAAGCACCTTCAAGTCTGATAACACAAGGCAAATACAAAGAAGCAGTTGAGAGATATCGCAGTAGTTTAGGTGCAATGGAAAGTCAAGGATGTGGAAATGTTAGGTTAAAGATGTTATGTCAATTTGCTGAGTTTTTAATGCATGGACAACCTACCCAAACACAACAATATGAATCTCCTGTATGTAACCAACTACAAAATAATAGTGTATGGAAACCAAAGATGTATAATTGCATAAATCAAGTAAGTCACAACCTTAAAAACAATAATAACAAGAATCACTATGTAAATTATTTTTTTAAATTTTAGTTTGTACCAAAAGTTGATTGTGAAGAAGTCATTTTATTATTACTTGTGGCAGAAGCAATGGCAGTGCGTTCCGCTGTTTTGTCACAATCGCCAGATTTCAAAGATATTCGCCTTGCAGCGTATCAAGACGCTGCGGCTGTTTACGATTTGTTGGCTTTGGCTGCAGTTCGATGGGGACAAGTGTCACTACTTCAAGAGGTAAGTTGTTTTTAGGCTAAACGCACAGTTTGACGTGTTGCACCAACTGTATGCAACCAGTTACACTAAAATGGTAATCATTTATTCTTTTGTTTGTTTGTTTAGTCGTTGGAACGCGCAATGAAATTTTCATTCAACGAACCGCATCTATGGCGTCAACACGCTTTGTGTTTAATGTCCTGCGGCCGTTATGATCACGCATTGGTCGTCCTTAAAGAAGTAATCAAACTAGAACCACGTGTATCAACTAATTGTCTCCTTGCCGCTAAGATTTGTTACGAAAATTTAAACCAATCGTCGCAAGGTACTGTATTTGCGACTCAAGCCAAAGAAATCGAACAAAAAAATCCCACAGGACTCCTGGGACGTTGTCACATGTTTATGGGTATTGGTTATCACTTACAAGCACGGTGTTTGATGCTAAAACAAGACCGCGTTGATTTAAACCAAAACGCTTTGGAAAACTTTTCAATCGCAACTGACCTTGAACCTAACGATCATTTATGTAAATACTACATGGGCCTACAATTGGCCGTAATGAGTAAAATCCCTGAAGCACTTGCTAATGTAAGCCAGGCGTTAAATTTACAACCAGAAAACTCGTCGTCGTTGCATTTACTAGGATTATTACTATCAGCAAGTGGTAAACATGAGGAAGCGTTACAAGTCATCGAAGCCGCCATTGAAGAATATCCTGACAGTTTAAATCTAATGTATGTCAAGGCACACCTTGAGTTACACGAAAAAGGTGGCGCTCGCGCCTTGGTTACCGCAAAGAACATGTTGGAATTGTGGAAGAACTTGTATGAAGGCACATCGTCTGATGTACCCGAATGTGATAGGAAGAGCGACACAAGGTCGGTGTTTCAGTTGTACACATCGGAAATGTCCGATAAAGATTCATCTTCGTTGGCAGCGCAGCCATTGTCTGCGTCGATTGCAGCGTCACGTGTGGAGCAAGCGTTGAGTGAGGTCGCGTCATCTGTTTCGTCGTTTAACCCACGACCAGGACCACAACGTGCGTATTTGTTGTTACTCGAAGTATGGCTGTTGCTCGCTGAAATTTACCTGTGCGTTGACCAACCGGATGATGTCCTGAAGTGCATTCAGGAAGCGAGTCAGATATTTTCGTTATCGCATCACATCTTACATATGCGCGGGTTGCTTCATATGTATAACAAACAATGGTCTGATGCTAAGTTATGCTTTCAAAATGCTGTGGCGATTAATCCGCAGCACGTGAAAAGTTTGCAACAGTTAGGTTTGGTGTATCATTACTTAGGTCTGCAGGGATTGGCTGAGACTACTTTGAGAGAAGCAGCGAAAGTTGATCCAAGTAATCATTACACGTGGTAAGTTTTTTTTAGTTCTATATATAATTGCAAAAATAACAAATCAATTTTCTTATGAAAGAAGTATTTGTGAGGAAGTAAAAATGTTCATTTTAATTGCTGTAACGTTACATAATGATTTTGATTGCAGGTATAATCTGGGCAAAGTTTTGGAGTCACTGGGCGAGTTTGAAACGGCGAGTTCTTCAATGGCGACTGCGCTGACGGTGGAAACGACAAGTCCGATTCTTCCCTTTACATCTGTGCCATTGTCCTTTGACTAGCACTGAACTCACAACAGTTCACTCAGTCGCAATTCCCTTAAGACTCTATTTCAACACGCTGTAATTAGTTAATTAACCTTTGGCGCGACAACACGTAACACACTGAGTGTGTCAAACTAGGGAAAATCGAGCAATACCTGAACATTTTTAGGTTATCTTTGAAGTCATTTTGATTTCCTTAAATGTTTAATATTTATAAACACGTGCTTTAATTTTTTTATTGAATCATACATTTTTAAACTTAAATTTTGTCCAAAACAAATGAATGCTGTTTGTAAAAAACATGTAGTATGGGTTGCCTACGTAATATTTTGTTGGCTTGGTTGGTTTGGTTGGTTAAACCGTAAATTGTATTGATTTTTGTTGATATTACGCATAATTATCAAAAACCACGCATTGTTTAACATTGTTAATGGTTATATTTATTGTATATATTGTTAAAATCGTGAGTGTTTGGCGTAAGAGTATACAATTGCTGGTTGTCGTGCGGTGTGCGCATTAAAATTGAGATTTCAAAGCCTTATGCTCACGACAACCAACAGTAAATAGGATTTTTGATTAGAATGTGGGAGGAAATGAAAATGGAAATATTCAATTTTTTGTTGTCGTTAACTTAATGTAATTACTGGCGAATGGGAATTAACTTTTATGGTGGGAGTATACAACACACAATACATTTACAATCTAGCGAATTCTAGGTTATATATAGTATGTATTATATATAGTTAAACTATGATATAACAAAATATGTTCCTTAATTGGTATTGAATTAACTTTTTTGTGTATATTAACACGCGACACTATTTTTTAATTATTCATTATTACGGTGTTGTTTTAATGCAAATATTTTTACCAGTTTTTTATGTTATCGTTGATTTATTGTTAAAAATTGTAACTAAACACATTCCTAAAGTTAATTGGCCGGTTGGGAATTTTAAAGTTGTTAACTGTAATAATAATTAACGTATATGTACCATGATTAATTTGTTAATTGAGTTATTAACAAACTTAAAATTTATATTGAGTATGTTTGTTATTTATTCTTGTATTCATTTGTGTTTATAGTTGAGGATAAATTGTATCAGTTGCGGTTTATTTATCAGTAATGATTTTTTATTGTTATTGAATTTTGTTTTTGTGGTTTGTTTGTGACGCGTGCAATATTTTTTTTATATGTTTTGTGGTGTAGATGTAGTATAATGTTAGTATCAATTTTATGTCGATTATGTTTCTGTTTTTATGGTTTGTATTCTGCAATATTTTATATTTTGTCATATTATTTTTATGATTAATTTATATTAGAAGAGTATGGTGGAATGCGATAGTAAGACAACGTATTCTTGGTTGATGCCGTGGTTGCGCATATGGGAGAAGATAAAAATTCCATAAAGTGAGTATAACGTTAAGGTTTTTTGTTGTTGTAGGTTTCTAGGCGAAGTTGCCGGTGGTAGCTGTGGTTAATATACGTCTTATTGGGCGGTTGTTTTTCAGAAGGATTTTTTCCCAACTTTCAAACATCATTAACAATTTATAAAAACTAATTAATTTAATGTGACGTACATTTTCTGGTTGGTCGAATTGTAAATCTATACCATTCCCGAATCCCCTTGGACACTCATTAAAAATTTCATCTAAATCGGTCCAGTCGTTTTGGAGGAGTTCGGAAAGCAACACACGAACAGTAGATTTATATATATAGAAAAAAGAAGATTTTTAACAACAAATAAAAAGGTATGAATTAATAAAACATAAATTATGCCTTATTACATTAACCATAAATAAATGTAGCTTTACTTAAATACAAACAGATTCAAAAAGCTAATACAGTTCAGTTCAAAGTGAACACATAAACGACATAAACGTTCTTTGCATAAAGAAAGGAGTAGGCCACAAGTATCACAACACACACATTGCTTCATTTAAGAAAAAGAGATTATAAGCCAAATTTACGAAAAAACAAAAAGTTGCTATCCTGCTTTAACAGCAACATGCTGCAACTGGCTTCTCTCACTTTTGCTTTATCGTCATTGTCTGGCCTGATGTTTTGGCTGATAGTGGTGTGATCATTTATATCTTTTTAAGATAACTATAGGGTTTTTTGTTTAGCCAGCATTGGTCCTTGTAACTACCTACCCCTGTCATATCCACTTTTCTCTACGTATGATTATTGTTATATATTGATTTTGACGCCCTTCTTAACGTTGCCCTAAAAATTGTCATTTAATTGTTAATAACAAATGTACTATGCAATATATCGCAAACATCGTAAGTACTTCCAAAGACAATATATATTCAAAGATATATTTCTAATTTTAAATCATTCCGATGCAAATTATCTGAGTTATTTGTCAAAGCAACTTTAAAAATGTAGTTTTGAGATAAACGCGTTTCAAATTTTAATTTTATTGATCCTATAGCTGGCGTTGTGATAAAATCAACATTTGAACCTTTTAAAATTCATTTTGTTTTATAAATCGAACAGCACAATATTTGCATGACCCTAAAATAATGTTAAAGCAAAACAATGTTTTTTTGATTTTATGAAAATTATTATTATTATTATTATTCCTTTAGATGGTAAGGATAAAAAATTAATGATAATGGAAAATGAAGGAGTAAAAATGAGAAGAGCTAAATAGAAAGAAGAAAATATGATGAAAATAAATGTGTCAGAGGACATCGATAAAAAAATTGACATGATGATAAAACAAGAAGAAAAAAAGATAACTTGGAGAAAATAAAAGAAATAAGGAGAACTCAACTGACAGACTAAAAAGGAATTGGTAGAAAGAAGATCCAAAGAATTCCACGAATAAATGCTGGAAAGAAATTCTCCATGCAACACAAAAAAGGGAAGATGAAATAAGGTAATTTGGGAAGCAATCGATAGAGTCTAAAGTAAAAAAGAACTAGAAATAGAGAGTACTAAGGGTACTAAAGGTTTTATAGATTTATGTAGTGTTACAAATCACATTGTATTCAAATTTGGGAGTGCAAATTAACCAACCAGCGCTATTTAGCATTTTTTAGCAGGGTTTCTTAAACTGTGAGATGAGTACCTTAGTACTTTTGACTATTTTCATGTAAACAGAGGTTGTTTCTAAACTTGAAGGGGGTAGCCATTCAAGAAAAGTTTAAGAAGCCTTGATGTAAAGAGTCAAATAACAGTTCAGCAATTTTTATCCGGAATGTTGTAGAGTATTTTACAGAAATAAACCTAATATTTTGCAAATTAAATGCGGTCACTCACATCATTATACACAAATCAATAAGTAATAATACAGATTACCTTATATACATTAATCGGCAATGTAGTAGAAAACAGGGCGTACCAAACATTCATCATACAATTTGAATTCCAAAAGCTTCAGGCCCATAATTGGAATACTGAAAAAAAAACTAGATTGACATAAATCAAAAATTTTTCTCTAAACAAAGTATTATCTATAAACATACATTATACAATAAAAAATGTTGGAAACACTCAGTATATTGAATTACCAAACACCGGAAACTGTAAATGCAAATGCTATAAACGTAAACGCGATGAACGTCAAAGCCAAAGCAATGGAAGCAACTCAATTTCAATTCCACATCATTTTCAAGGTTTCGATACCTTTCCCTCTACCTCTAATACCACACGTGCCACAACCCAGCTTACACGCCGAACACGAATCATAAACCATCCGAGTATACACACCACATCCGACATAAAACCGCAAAAAAACGTAAAATATGAACCATGCGAAACACGATGGACTATAATAATATAAAAATGAATAAAAATGTATAAAGTGCAAGTGATGCGACGAAACCCACACATGCTATCACACCCACAACCTAACACCGTGCGTCATCCAACATAAAAATGTAATAATCTAGTTAATATGTATTAGAAGCATCAGGAAGGATGTGAATTGCCGGAAAGACTGCGCTGTAAAGATGTCTAAGGTGAAGGTGCCTGTCACTGCGCACTTCTGCACGTATTATAGATGGCTATCATCACACTGCTGCTGCCGTTCTCCTGCCCTCATTCGTGACGTTCGTTTCGTGCGTTCGATGTGTATCGAAGCACCAAGGACGTATAAGATACTCCGGGAACATTTGCGAAATATGCTCGCGCGCACGCCAATCTACCAAAAATAGACACAACCAACCCAAGCAGGCAGCAACCGTCAGTACAATTTGTACGGATGGTGGTGGTTGTGGTGGAGGTGGTTGAGGTGTGCGCACAAGAAACGGGGATGGTGCGGGATAGCTCACAAGAGCACAAAAACGTCGAAAGTCGTTTAATAATCATTTATCTGTTGGTACAATGCGCCCAGGTGGTACCGCTGCGAACGACACGATAATGCGGATGAGTAAAAATATCACGGCCACAAGGACATCAAGCAAAAAACGTTTTGTTACCTGAAAACAAAAAAAAATTATTACCAAATATGAATATTACATTAACGATACATTACGTTACATTATTACTTTGAGGTTATGTTTCCTTTTAGTACGTTAAAACAACAAAACATTAAGTTAATGTTATGTTAGGTTATGTTTTGGTTAATATATTAGGTGCTAATGACTTTATTGTATTTGTTTAGTGTTAATTCGTTTTGTTTTATTTGTTTTCTGGCTTTAATTCGTATTATTTGTTTTGAGGTTAGTTTTTTTGCGTTTCTGTATTTGTACTATTCGCATTTGCAAATAGAGGGCAGCTGAGCAAATGTGTGTCCTCATAAATTCCACACCAAACCCGACAAAGTCTCGCAAAGTCGAAATTAATGCTGCGAAAGCCCCGCTGAGAACGTGCGCGCACACCGGGCTTGATTATAATCATGTTACGACCCACCAGAGATGAAGATAAGAAAGGCGCACGCCTTCCCTTCTACCATTCCCACAGACAGCAGGACATGGTCCAATTTGACTGTGTTGTGTGTAAATGCTCACATACGCATTTACTGTAGATTGTACATTCAGGTACATACACATTCAGTATTTGTATATGTACATAAATACACGAATAACACATACAAACAAACATAAATTATCCTTTATCTTTGTTTAGGTTATGTATGTACACGTTTGTAGGATTATATTTATAGGTTATGTTATGTTGGAGCAGCGTATGTGTATGGGTAATGCTGTCCGGTTGGCGGTTGTAATTTCGATTCGCGTTTCGTTTTCGCTAGCACCTGAAGGCGTATATAGCACATAGCGGCCTTTACCTACATTTGGCAAGGCAACGGCGGCAGCGGCGGGAAGTAATCGATAAGCCGACCCCGCGACCCAGGCCCGCACTTCACAGTCTCTCCCGTCACAATCCCGAACGTTCTGGATCGGTCGGGGAGTTACTTACACATTACACGTTTGTTACGTTGGTGTTTTGTAACATCCTTAGAAGTATCTGTGGATACTGTAGCTTGCTGTAGCTACCTAGTAGTCATGGTTGCCGGCAGCGGTACTGGTGGAGTAGCAGGAGAAGGATATTGCAAGAGGAAGAGGAAAAGCGCGAAGGAAGGAAGGTTGGATAGGAAGAAGACTATCAAGAGTACCAAACAGCAACTGAAACAGAAACACAGAAATGTTAAAGCAAGCTAAAGTGAAACAAAAATTAAAAGCAAAAGCTAAATGTGTATCTGAAGCTTAAAACCAGGTGGATGGTTTGCACTTTAGTAACTGGTAGTTATATTTTTGAAGTTGCAATGACGTAGGATCAGTTTATCTTTTATGCTTCGTATGTATTTTGTGGGTTGGGTGTTGAATAGTAGTGAAGGGCATTGGAGAGCGGAGAATTGCGTTGAAGCTTGCAGGAAAATTACTGCACGAGTTGGATCGTTGGGTGGTTAGTCTATCAACAGCCACATCGTCACATTAGCACTTTCGCGTTACGTTTAGTACTGATTCTAGATAACCATATCACAAAGACAGCGTTTTATTACAGAATGTAAAGTAACCATCTAAAATGTTAAAAAATCAGTTAAATTTATGTTTAACAAGTATAATACTTACTGTTTTATTCTTTAAACATTTCCAACAATAATTTATTCTACTTCAAATTTCTATTTTACTATAAAACAATTGTTTTTCGTAATTTTATAGGTTAAAATAAGACAAAACATGATAAAACCAGAAAAAGAAGTGTTAGAACTGTCAAATTTTTACTATATGCAACCCACCATACGTATTTTTACTTTTAGTTCAACACAGTTCAACAGTTTTTATTATAATTTGTTTAAAAATAAACAGATGGCGCTATAACAAGACACAATAAACAATACTAGTTTATTGTTAAATACCTATATAGCTCAAATTTAATTAATTGCAATTATTTCTTGTTTTTTTGATATTTGTTATTTTTTCACTTATTACTTAATGACTCATACAAAAAATATTAATCGTAAAGTAGATAACCAATAGTGCGCTATGTGTGTTGCATACAAACACATGTCGACAAATAAAACAAAATATGTAAACAAATGCGTTTATATCGCATTAAAAACAAGCAGTAACTAAATAAATTTTGTTTCTTGTGTCTTCTTGTGTCCACATGTGACAACATTAATCGAAATTGCGTACACTTACATGTCTTTATGTTTTTTTTAATCCAGTCTTTGTGTTTGTATCCATAAATATTTAAATTTCTGTATTATGTGCTGGTAATGCAAGCTATCCGCACTAATCCACTTCATGCCGTCACATCATGGTAGTGGCGGCTTGTGTTTCAATATTAATGTGATGATGAATACCCCAACATGGTCGTCGGGCACATCGTCGGGCGTACGCCACTCGCCTTGTGGTTGAAGCTTCTTAATAGTTAATTATGGATGTCCCATAGTCTCATAGACTCATAGACTGCTAGTTTCCTAGACTTATAGTCCCACAGACCCCTGTCTGGATGTGACACAGGCACAAACGTAACCTAAAACACCAACGTGTAATATTCAATATTCGCTGCAGGATTATGTTACAAGTTAACCAAGATGGCTGTCCAGGTGTTCAAGTAGAGGTGACAAGTGAAGTTCAACGACATTTCTACACAAACATCTAACCACCTAATACATTAACAATGACAGTTCATTCACTTTAATTATTTTAACCTCAAAAATTATATTTAAAACATTTTGGTTAATTTTAAAATTTATTTTATTTATGCAACCAACATTACATTTTTTTCTTTCTGATATAAAACATTAATAATTAATATTAGGGAAATGACCCGGAACGTTGACCATGAAGACAAAGCAAGATATTAACCTCTAACTGCTAACCACCTAACCTAACCTCACATCAGTAGACTCTACAGCAGTATGAAACGATTATCGTTGCGTTCATTGAAATTCTTATTAAATTTTTAATTCGCTCGACTTGTGCGTTCAATATTCAGCAAATAGCTTTTTCATCTTAACCTCACTCGTAAATAATAACAAAATAATTTTTTATACGAATTTAAAATTTAATTAAAACAATTATTTAAATTATTGTTACATTTAAAACACTAATGCTTATTAATTAATTCTTTTAATTACATATGAACGTTGTTGTGTAATAATGAAATAATTAAATTTAATTTAAATCATCCAACACATACATTAAGGGGGTTTATGTTTGATTTAATACGTCAATTATGTTTTTGATGAAAATTAAGGTTAAATTGGAAGTTATTTGCCAGAAAACAGGCGAGGGTTTTACACAAAACGATAATTACAATTAGTGTGTTCAAATTTTAATTTAATTTCACTTTATTTCACTAATGACATAATCATTAGAATTAATTATTTGCACTAACGACTTATTTACATATAAAACTAACACAAATGCAAACAAATGAAAATTATTTGAGGTTAAAAATAAATTTATTGTATATTTGGTTGCATAGTTTTATATACAGGAGAGAATTTTAATTTGATACACTACATGATTATTAGATGGCGTTGTGTGTTTACCATACGTAGTTTTATATTATGTTCAACCATTTTTATTAAAATTTGCTTAAAAATAAACAGATGGCGCTACAACACAGAAAATTACTTGTTTATTGTTAAAGATATTGTTCTAATTTAATTAATTGCATTTATTACTTTTTTATTGTTATTTGTTCTTTTAATTTAATTTCTTTTGTATATTTGGTTGCATAGTTTTATATACAGTGAAGAAATATAATTGAATGCAATGCATGATTATTAGATGGCGCTGTGTGTTCAGAGTATAAACCGAGAAAAAAGTCTAGGAACTGTCAAATTTTAACTATATGCAACCAACCATACGTAGTTTTACATTATGTTCAACCGCTTTTATAAAAATTTGCCTAAAAATAAACAGATTAATTTAATTAATTGCAGTTATTACCTGTTTTATTGTTATTTGTTCTTCAAATTTACAATTTTTGTATATTTGGTTGCATAGTTTTATATACAGTGGAGAATTTTAATTTAATACAATAGATGATTGTTAGATGGCGCTGTATGTTTAGATTATAAACCCAGAAAAAATGTGTGGAAACCAATTGGAACTGTCAAATCTTTACTATATGCAACCAACCATACGTAGTTTTACATTATGTTCAACCGTTTTTATCAAAATTTGCTTAAAAATAAACAGATAGCGCTACAACACAGACAATTACTGATTTATTGTTAAATATATAGTTCTAATTTAATTAATTGCATTTATTACTTGTTTTATTGTTATTTGTTCTTTAAATTTACATATTTGTGTATATTTGGTTGCATAGTTTTTTATAAAGTGGATAATTTTAATTTAATACAATGCATGATAGTTAGATGGCGTTGTGTGTTCAGTTTATGAACTTTGTTTGCATTGATAAAGTTTGCGATGTTAACAAACGCTTGACTAGTTTGCTTGGTTTATTGTTTTATTGCAATTAATCTAATTTCAAACTAAATTTACTAACTAACCGCGAATGGCTATGCGTTATTTGAAATTTCTAGGTTGGTTTCAGTTTTACTTTTCACTTTGTTGCTTGCAGTTTTCGCCGTTGTGTTCATTGTTTTAGTTTAACATTAGAAATTCTGCGTATTGCTAGATATTAAATTAATTAAATACTAAAACTAGAATTATTCAGGTTATTTGGTTACGTGTACATTCATTTTGGTTTTTGTTTTAATTTATTTCGTATCCAAACAAAACAAATCAATTGTTACTCTTTTGTTTTTGTTTATTATCGACACAGGTATTAACAATGTCAATTTTTTTTTATTTGGTTGGTATTTGCTTTGGTTTTTATCACCATAAAACAATAGAAAATTAAGAAAAACCAATACATAATTCTTGTTTTTTTTTGTTTTTGTCTGTAAACTTAAATAACTTGAAACGTCGTTATTCTTTTGTTTGTTTTGTTTTTTTTTTGTGGAAAGTTATACCTGGTAAAAACTGATTTCAATTGTTTGTAGTTCGTCTTTTGTTTTAATTAAATGAAAACAGTTTTCGTTTTATTGCTATAGATTTTTAGTAAAAAACAAATGAATAACACAAAAGGTAAATCAAGTTATTTTGGTTTTGTTTTCTGGTAAGATTACAATTGTTATCACCAAATGTAAGAAAACCAAGTCCTATTCTTTTGTTTATGTTGTTTTGTTTGTTTGTTAATTGAAATTTGTATCTATTATAAATCCATTTCAATTGTTTGCAGTCTTTTGTTTTATTCAAATCAAAACAGTTTTTGTTTTGTTTCTATGCTCCGTATTGATTTTTATTAAAAAAAAAATGAATAACACGATTAGTAAATCAAGAATTTTGCTTGGTTTTTGTTAAGATTTTAATTGTTATCACCAAATGTAAGAAATCTATGTTTTATTATATCCATTAAAATTATTACCCCAATTTTCATTTCCATTCTCATTTCTTGTTATGTGTCTGTTGTTCATTTAAGTAATAATATTCGACATCAAAAGGAGCTACGTTTGAAATCAGGACACAAGACCAAGAAAACGGAATATACAAAGAAAGAAACGTGAAGCGAAAGGAAGGAAATGAGAAACGCGAAACGCGAAATGAGAAAGAAATAAACGAATGAAACATTGCCGCTGCGCACGTAAACTCTGACGAGGGGGAGAAACGTCAAGGCCAGGTACAAGGTGTGGGCGAGGCCGCGAGTCCTTTTCACCACTCGTACCAGCCCTTATTCAGCTTGCACAACACTCACAAACACAACACACAACTTTATACCAAACTTTATATTTCATAAACGACTTAAACGTGTGCGAAAATGCCATTGTAAATTTACGTGCAGTTCTGCACCCTTTGCACTTTCTTTGTAAGGGTGTCAGGCGGCTATTTTCGGTGAGCGCTCGATTTGTATAGAATGGTGTTATTTCCTGCTGGCCAGAAACAAACAACAAACGTAAACAACTTGACACGGAAATAAACTGTTGCTTATTTTCAGTATATTTATTTTAGTCAAATAAAATAGACATAAAAAAACAACATAACAACTTACGCCATCTATTTATAAAAATACGAACTGTTGATTGTATTTTTGTTGATAAACAAACCACACTATTTTAAGATTCAATTGTTTTCAACGGAATTAGATCAAACAAAACAAAACAATAAGTTTTATTTGATTTAGTTTTAAATCCCAAGAAAACAATTGAAGTCTAATATAATTTGTTTGTTTCTCAACACATGACTTGTTGACTTTTACATTCCTTTGTTTATTTTGTAAAAAAAAACAAAAGATAAACTTTGTCAGCAGTGTTGCCAAAACTTAAAACTAACAAACAAGCGAAAAACGCATCAATTTATTTGTTTTCCTTCACTTGTTTGACCTTGAAATGAAACAATACATCATAAATACATTTAATCTGTGATAACAAACATAACCAACAAAATAATCAGTAATCAATAGGGAACAATAAAAGCAATGAGATGCAACCTATTGATTGGTGAAAATGAAGCAAACACTCATCAAATTTCGGCACAGCACCTAATGTTTGTGTTGATGTCAATCCGTGCGCTTTCATTATCACGCGTAATTTTGTTTGTGCACGTCCGATTGCCGCCCGATACTACGATGCGAGACGACGAATTGTTCGTGCGTCGAAATCGATTCGAATTAATGAAGTGATTTACGATTCGGTGTTTTATCGCGATATTGCATGCGCGTTGCAATCGGATGTTACACACACGACACACAAGATGGCGGTTCAGGTGGAATGGTAGATAACCTATAAACACACAAACACGATAATGACGTGTCTTAACAAATTGCTGTTTGGTGTTATCCAATGTGTGTTTCTCAAATGTACTTTTAATTTATTTGATTAAAACATGGTTATGTTTGTTTTTTGTTTGTTTTTGTGTGTGCTATCAAAACAAATCAACAGTTTGTTATTGGTTCTTTTGTTTTTGGTCGTAAACAAGTTAACTTGTTTGAGTTTTCAATTGTTATTTATACTTTCAAACGTGTTGCCGTAAAACAAATGAATAACAATGACAAGAAGTACATTTGTCATTTGTTTTTTTTTAGAATTCATTTCCTATAGTTTTTAATTAATTTACTACATAAAAAAATCTATTGTTAATTTTTGCAGGAAAATAAATGGTGAATTGTAAAAGGGAAGAATTCTAAAGAAGAAAGAAAAAGGGTGTGTACTCGACGCGGTGCGAATGTGCGTTGAACTTGAATGGACGAATCTGGGTCAATGTTTAATGTATAATGTGCACGCTTGTGCTGTGAAGGCGGCGGTGGCTGCGGCGGTAATGGCGTTGGAGGGTAGCTTGGCCCTGATATAGGCTGTGCAGCGGCAGCGGCAGCGGCCTGGAGCGAGTCCTGGGCAAAGCAAAGGGTCAAATTTCTGTTTCCTCGGCTGCGGACCCCTGGCATGTATATACGAGTACTGTGTACTGCGTGAAAACGCACTGGAAATCCTGCAAAATATGCAGACATGACATGGCAAGGGCTAGAGTTATGGCGACCATGGATGGAACGCGCCAAATATTTTTATATCGAAATTCTTTCGACTCTGTCGATGGAATCGCTGCCGCGGTGACAAAATGACAAATATTTTTATGTGGAATATATTTTATGATGTTTTTTGTATTTTCTTGTTTGTTGTATTATTTAAATATTTAAAGTTTTTAAGTGGAATATTAAAAATAATTGAATATTGTACATTTTTGTTACAATTAATACATTTTGGTATTTTTTAGGTGATATAAATATTAAAAACTGTCATAAATAATATAAGTAAAATTAAAAAAAATGTTTAAACAATAATT
Organism: Atheta pasadenae; assembly: GCA_030264155.1. Taxonomy (NCBI): domain Eukaryota; kingdom Metazoa; phylum Arthropoda; class Insecta; order Coleoptera; family Staphylinidae; genus Atheta; species Atheta pasadenae. The sequence goes on along the minus strand of JARJDS010038426.1, from coordinate 42,506 downwards.
ATTTGTGAGTTATTGACATATTTTTATCTTAGTAACATTTTTTATAGAATTCATCAGTTTTGAGTAAGTTAGAAAAAACAGAAGCAATTTATGAAGTCACATATTAAGTGCAATGTTATTTTTTGTGACGAAAATACCAAAAAAGTGGTCTAATAATAAGAATATCTAAGATTGATTTAAACAAAAGTTATTTGCAATTTGATGGAATATGTGTTAGTGTATTCACTTTTTTAATAGAACCCATCAGTTTTAAGAAAATTAGAAAATATATTCGCAATTTACGATGTTACACACTGCATCCAGCCTTATTTCTTTAACAAAAACACCAAAAACTCTTGTTAATAATTAAAATATAAAAATATTGTTTAAACAAAAGTTCTTTGGAATTAAATAAGCTATATTTTATGTTAGTAACATTTTTGATAAAACGCACCAGTTTTGAGTAAATTGCTAAAAATATAAACAAATCACGATACCATATACTGATTTCAGCATTATTTAAGTCACAAAAACCAACAAAAATGTAGTTAATAATTAAAATATGAGAAAAATGTTTAAACAAAAGTTGTTTGTAATTATTTGAACTATATTTTATGTAGTACCGTTGTGTGATACAACGCATCTCTTGTAAAAAAACTGGTAAAAATATACTCAGCTGACGATACCACACACTAAATTCAGCATTATTTTTGTCACAATATCATCAAAAACTATAGTTATTAATTAAAATAACAAAAAAATATTTATACAAAAATTGTTTGTAATTAAATTACCTACATTGTATCTTAGTAACATTTTTTGATATAACGCTTCAGTTTAACGGAAATTTTAAAAAATTTCCAGTGTACAATGCCACTCATTGATGTCTTTATGATTTTTGACACAAAAACACTAAATACGATTGTTAATAATATCAAATAATTGTTTATAACAACACTTGTTTGTAAATACCCAACCTAACTTTTATCTTAGTAACTTTTTATCACAAAAAACTAACAAATTACGTTAAAAATACAAAAAATTAAATAAAGTTTACTAGTAACATTAGTAACCACCAGATGTCGTTAATTGTACTCTAACACGAAAATCCCATCGTACAACACTAATTAAAAGCGTAATCAAGCGTAATCACTTACTACAGTCACTAAAAAAATATTAGTTCATCAAGATTTAACTTTTACCCAACGCGTTGACCACGTCTAGAACTTTTTGTTTTAAATCAATACCTAATTAAAAAAAAAAACAGAACATGTGTGACAAAAGCAAACGATAAAATGGTGTCTGCTTTCAATCCAATTTGATTCAATCGAACAAAACAGCATATTATTATTTATCAAACTGAAAGTTATAGCCTAAAAATGTAAAACAGATCAGTATTAATATTATTAAATTTAAAAAATCAAATTGGGTTTCAGTTTTGGGACAAATAAATAGCGTTAAAACCATACCAGTAGTATAAAGTCTTACTATGTAGATCCTTCAATTGGGTGGCGTGTACGTGCGCGTCTGGGTCGTGCGTGGTGCGCCGTCCGCGCTCGTTATCCTTGGAGGGCTTTCAGCGGCAGCGCGCGCCTTGCAGGCGAAGCACGTGGCCGTAATCGACGTCGCCGCCGACAACGGCAGCGGCAAACGGCGTCGTCGCGACGTCACAATGCAGATATTACGCGACGACGTGCGGGCCAGCAACTCGCACTCACACGCCTTATAAGTAAATAAGTCGATGAACGCACCCCACCCCAGAATTTTTTTACAATCCCTACAAATACATTTGCACATTATTACCTAAAACTACTTTTAACACTAAATTAGTCCAGATAAATATTGGCAATGATAGAATTTTAGGTTAACATTTAGGTGTAGTGTTGGTTGCATGCATTAAACACAAAACAATTGAATTTATTTATGACAATGGTAATATAGAAAGAAGTAAACGGACAAAAGCATTACAAGCAATAAAAATAGAACGCAGTGATACGTTGTGGGACGTTAAAATCCGGCAAGTAAAATCGTAAAATCAGAAAATCGTGAAATCGCTTGACAAATTGACGCGCCTGTAACAATAACCACGTAACACGCATTCTGGGCCGAGCGCAGCCACAATACGTTGAGAGTAAAAAGGACGAGCACTGAAGAAAGCAAACTCAACAAGTGGAATCGCAAATCTATCAAATCCTCTCTTGCTCAGGACTCAAACACAAGCAGCGACACAATTCCTGCTGTGTTTCTTCAACTAGTAACCGACTATATCAGTCCATGTTCTCTTTCTCTCTTTCACTCATTTACAGCAAGAGATACATTGCTTCTTCAACCTCAAACTCTGCCTGGAACTTTCCACCATTTGCAACCCATCTTATTCCACTCTGTTTGTTGTCGTTCAATGAAAGGAAAACAAACTGACAACACAATCCGCAATCCTGTGTACCACCACGCGCGCACCGCTGAATCCTTAGGGTTGAAAATTCGTATTTACGAAAAAAAACTCCACATCTTCTGGTTCTTTGTGTTTAACTATAAAAACAGAAAGAAATAATGTTAGAAATAAATATTTTCATAAACAAACGATTAGTTCTTAGGTTAAAATGTATAAAATTTTCTTTTGTATATTTATTTTTTGTATAGAAATAAAAAAGATTACGTTGGTTTTTGGTCATTTAACATCAAACGAAAAATAATGTACACACCACATACCCTTTTAGGCATTAAGGGTGAATCCGACGAATCCTCTTCCTGTTGGGTCTCGTTGGTGTTGATGTAATACGGTGACGCTGGTTTGCCCTACGGCGAAGCCGTAAAAGATCATCAGGCTGCGTCACGGATGCGAACATGGCCGCTAAGCCCTCCTGCTCTTTCCTGCTGTTTCACGTTGCTTTGGTATACTGTGGTGTACCCAGCTCACAGTTGCACGTTCGGACATAATCTCACTTTATGTTGCGTTGTGTGCAAACTCAGTAAAATACTGTTTTTGTGTAATCTTGTTAGTGATTATAGATGTACGCAAGAAAACTTACTTTAGTTGGTGTACTAAAAATCTTTAATTTTGTTTGAGACAAATTCTTAAGAAACAAAACACTGAAACACAACTAGAGTATTGATTTACGATAAATCAATTGTGTAATGTATGCAACTTGTTGTGCATGTTTTGACGCATAACATATGATATAATGACATATGTCATAAAAATTAATGAGTATTTTAAATAAATAATTAATCTTTAAATTGACGGTATCATACTATCAGTACATAAGTAATTTATCAGTAATATTATTCAATTAAGCTTTAGAGCATTAGACTGAGGAACATTGAGACGTCCCTATTTTGATACGTAATATACTTAATAGAACCGTGAGTGTTTTGTTACACGAGTATGTACTTTGATTACATTCGATTAATCTAATAACACTAATCAGAGATAACGCACCCCTTCGTATTTTGGATGGCTACGTCAAAAACACGTTTTGTAATTCAAAGAACACAAAAAAGACTACACGTGTAATTCTGAGTATTGTTTTTTATTATTTATGTTTTAATTTAAAAGCTTTGACAACATATGACAGCTGTTTGACAGCACCACAAGCGGTTGACTACGGTTGACAATGTTCAATTGATGTTAGACGTGTTGCCTATCTTTAACACACAAACAAACAAATCTTAAAAACTAAATTCATACTAAATATAACTTATTTCATATTAAATTAATTAGTTTTAAATATTGAACAAATAATCACGTTATATGACAAGTTATGTATGTAATGCATTTTGCCTATAATGCAACATAACCTTCAAAGTGTATCATGATATTGTCAAAGTCTGTGTGTCAAAGTGTATTGAAACATTAAACGTAGTTTAAACCTGTGGTTTAAACTGAAAATTAATATTTTAGGGCGTCGTGTAAACGTTCAATGTATAAAACAAAAGACGACCATCAACCATCGACCAAATATTTGGAGCTCGGCCCGGTTTTCGGGTATGTAGCGCAATGGCACACACAATGCGCACGGCAAATATTTGTAGTATTCGACATCATTCGACATGCAAATTGTATAATGTATCGTGCCCTGTGCGCGTTAGCAAAATCCGAACCTACAACACACAAGAAACAACGAAAACCAACAAAGGATAACGTACAACGAAGCGAGATCAGCCCGCTAGACTCATCAATGTGTGCGACCACGAAAGCGATGCTTCAATTGGGGACAAATCGTAAATCCCGATTTGTGAAATCGCAAACAATGAAATATTGCGGCAAGGTCGATCCCCACACGTAGATAACTAGCATTGCTAGCTATTTATTATGAAAATCGAATGAAACTCAAGCAACCCCGCGCCGACGCAGAGGTAAAGCCAGACGCGGGCGCAGCAATTATAAATAAGATAATAAAAGTTTGTTAATTGTGATTCTAATCATCGATTTTGCTAATGCGTTTGGCAATATTGTTTAATTAGTTAGAAACATGTTAGGATCTCGTTTGCTTTGTGACGTAATTGGTTTGGAAAGTTTGGGATGTACAGTGGGTTGCCTATGTTAGAACTTATTATTTTAATTTATTTTTGGGGTAAATTCGACTAAAATTAAACAAGTTTTTTTTACTTTGAATTGTGTGGTATTAAAAAAAACAAAAGACGTTACGTTCGTGGCAATCTGGTGTATACGATGTAGTTATAAAGACGGAATACTTAAAAACGATGTCTATTGTGATTAGTCTGCGTGCGTATGACAAATTGTTGGTAAATTAACAGTCCCGGTTCGTGTATTACGACCATTATCACGTGACATTCGAGGTAATTGCAGGTATGAATAGTTCAATTTATTATAATACGTCGTGTATGCGATGGTTCAGCGAAACAACGAAATATTCTATTGTTTTTTTTGCCTTGTGCGTTTTTGTTAATAGGAGTTGTTTTTTGTTTTGTGTTTGTTTGGTTGTCTATGTTGTACTATACAGTACTATGGTCGATTATTTTTAGCCCAATTTTGAAAGTGCTTTGTTCGGTGCGGGGGTTTGTTCGTTCGATTCGTCGTGTGCTCGCGTAATATTCGTCAAATTTATTAGCGCACGGGGGTGCGGTCTGCGCGCGCGACGAGCCAGAGCGCACTCGGCATTGCAGGGCGCGCGAGCACACGCTGCGGATGCTCTCGGTGCGGCAAAAGAAACCACCGCTTGCGGCGCGTCGACGAAGTGCGCGCTGCCGCGCTGGCCGGTCGCGCGGTGCGGAGTGGCGCGCTTTGCCGCGCTAAAACGCGACAAAACGAATTTTCCCGCTTGACGCATTGCAGGTACGCGCCGGCCAATCCGCGAACGCCGCCACCACTATGGCACGCGGCGGCCGGCGCGGTAAACATGCCGCGCCCGTATCTGCCTGGCGCAGCGGCCCCACCAGCCGAAACTGAGAGCAGTGACAACGCTGCGGCGATCGAAACGTAGTACCAGTTTGAATTTAAAAATTTTAGCTTAAAATGATGATGAAACTTTATGGAAACCAAGCAAATGTTTAGTATGTTATCACTGTTATAGATTTTTCGTTAGTTTTTAGCGATTTTGTTTGTTTCTATTGAAATATTTTAGATTTTGTGTAGTAAGGTAAGCGTAGGAATATTACTCGGTTATATTGTCACAGCGCCGCATACGCAACGGCTGCTGCTGATACTGCCGGTTGATACACTGCGCAGGCAACCCGGGCGCGCAGCTAGCGCAGCGCAAAAGAGCGCAGCGAAATTCGCGGAACCGTGTCGCACAACGCACACCGCACAGTACATCGCGCTCATTTCCACTAGGTCTAGATCTTTGTCGCGCTTGTTATACGCACAATGAACATCTCGAATTTAGCGCCATTTCGCCGCGTTGCCGAACACGCACGAGTACAACCGACCTGCGCCACCGCTGCGGCTGTCAAGAGCACCGCGAATCCGCTCGCCAGTCGGTCAGTTGTTGTCTGGACGTCGTCGCAATCGCAACCGTCGCACCACCGCCGTCTCTCGCTCGCAAAGTTATTTTTGCAGAACAGTAGTTTCCCTTCTCGGTGACGAGCCCTAATTCGCGCTTCAAACCGCCCCCAGGCGTTAGGGATTAAATACGCGCGTATCAACGCAGTTGTGCCAGCGAACGGACAAGCCGATCCAGCGCACACACACAGTCACGCAGCGGAGCCGCTAGAGAAAAGGAACAAACCCAATTTAAATCCTAATTAATCGCAATGGTGAGCGAATTTTTGCATTCATCGATGGTGTCAGCATACGCGTCAGTTCACAGTGCATCAAACCACGGCCATATTTTCATGTATTTCCCCATCAAAAGACAAAAAAACAAATTTTGTTTTCGGTGTATACATTTCTAACACAATCGAGCGATTTGATTGGTCGGCGAAATCGCGAGCAAAACACCGGGTGAAATTTACTTTTAATTGACCTAGAACGTTCATTTTTATTGTACTCATCACTCTAGGGTGTTATTCACGATTATAACCGTTTGTTTTCTGTTTAGTGGTCCGTTTTGTTGCAAAGTGCAAAGCACCCAGCCAGTCTGAATCCGATCGCGTACATATTTTTACCGCAATGCGGTAACTGGGTATTCGCTGCGACACGCAGCGCCGTGTTTCGTGCGTTTTGTGTACACACCTCGCGCGCACCTTCCAAATCAACAGTTATTCTTTTCTACACTTTCTAGAAAATATTATCATCTTCAGTTTATTCGCAATTATCACAAAATCCCAAAATATCGCAATTTAAAAATGAAAAACGCGTAAGTAAAGTTGCCTATGTCAAAATAACAATTTGATTGTTTTACACTCAAACAAGATGGAACCCAAAATAGCTTGACGTTGCACGTAAAAAAATTGCCCTATTTATTTCATACATAGTGCAAACGCATTGTTCTTCGTTCTTCAGGTGGCGCTTGCTAATAGGTTCGTTCACGTCGTGCGTCCGTGTAATTTTTACGTTTGAATCGCGCGTGCCTTTGCCTTAGCACACGACGACGGTGGTGTGTATTATTGATCTGTTGCTCTGTTGCTTTTTCGCCCGCCTTGCTTGTGCCCTGCAGCTAAGCACACACGCGTGTACGTGAGCCTCCGAGCCTTCCCTTCTGCTATCCTGCTATCGCGTTTGGCAGGATAGTCATCTATCTGGATTGTACTCGTAGATAACGCGTCGCCTCCGCTACAACCCGCCCCCTTCGTACGATAAAAACGCATCGACCCGACGCCTTGTCGGCGGTGCGCACTTCCCTTACACGCCGTTTACGTTTATTTACAAATAAATCGATCCATGATACATGCTACAACGTTCACAATAGAAATAATTCAAAATTATTCACAGTTTGAATCCATTATGTCATTTCATGAGATTTAATCTATTAATTGATGATGTACTAATTAAATTTGTTTTATTGTGTTTTAGGCCGATCAATTGACCGAAGAACAAATCGCCGAATTCAAGGAAGCGTTCTCGCTTTTCGACAAGGACGGCGATGGCACCATCACCACGAAAGAATTGGGAACGGTCATGCGATCGCTCGGCCAGAACCCCACTGAAGCTGAGTTGCAGGACATGATCAACGAGGTCGATGCTGACGGTAAATTTCATTCTGTTTTTTTGTTGCTCTCAAATGCTTGGGATCTGAAATCCCAAGCCTTGTGACCTGATAAAGTGATAAGAGCGATGGAATCACTTAAATTAAGTACGAAATACAGGGTAAAGCCATTTGCGTACTCAATTGATTAACTTTTGTTTGACTTTCAATCGAAAATGATGAAATTCAAGGTAAAATATTTTAAGTACGTACTTAATGTTTTGAACGTATTGGTAAACATTCGATAACGAAAGTAGTGTGACCTAATTTGCGGTTTTTCTATTACAAATTACTGATAATAGTAATCAGTTAATAAAACTTTGTACAGTCCAATATTTGTCAGTTTTAAGTTTAAAGCAGGTTTTAAACTTATTTAAAGTTGACGTATTTATAAAAATTGTAAAAAAATATATTTTAAGTTAAGTTCTGTTAGTTCTAAGTAATAAAAATGTTTAGGTTAAAATTTAAGTTAGGTTCCAATCTAAATATTTTTTAAAAAGTAGAAATACAATTAAATTAGAATAAAGCGGAAAAAATTGAATAAAATATTCATCCTGCGTGTTGTAACACTTGTACCGGAAACGAGAAAAGGATATACAAACAAGATGTACACGTACGGTGCTTTCGTAGATCGCATTTTGCATATTCTACATTTGAACATTTGCAGTTTGTATTCTACATATTTTATATTTTGCATTTGTCGCCGGCGAGCACAGGTCCGGGCGCGCTCTCTATTTATAGCGGATTTGATATAAAAGGATGCACAATGAGTAATAACTCCCGATATTTCTACTTTTACGTGCGGTCACACCGACCGCGATCGTCATTAAAATGAATAATCGCATGGTGCTTAAATACTAATAATCGTTATTCATTTTTATTACGGATTACACACTTGAGTATTACATATAAATCAGCATCATTCATCCGATTTCATGCTGGATGATGATTTTAGTCATATTAATGAATATTGTAATTATATGCTTACCAACACCGGTAGCAATTACTTTATTTACCTCACAGTTAAATATTTTTTTAATAACATTAATTGTAGGTATTATTTAGATATGTAATTGCTTGTTACTTTATTTGTTTTGGTTTTAATTAGCGATTTAATCAAATAATCGTTAATTTGTGAAAATTATTCAATGTGACATTTTTCAAGGTGAAAACTTTAACTCTAACATGACATTCAATGATTAGCTTTGCTTGAATACGTTTTATTATAATTTGTGTATTTTTTTTTAGAAAAAATTGTAGGTAGTAAATATTAAAGATTTTGAATGGAAAACTAATTTCCAATTAGTTAAAAAAATGGATTTTGTAAAATTTGCTATTTTGGGAAATATTTTTAATGATTTTTTGAAGAACATTATTTAAAGATAAGTTCCAGTGTTTTTTTCAAAATGTTTTAATTCAAAATATCAGTTTTGTGTGTTAAAATTCATAAATCATTAAAATAATACTGGGGCAGTACAAAAAGTTATAAGATAAACAAACTTTTATGGTTTTGCGAAAAAGAGTTAACCTATTTTTTATTAGAACAACACAAATAAACCAATATGTTGTGGTTTAAGCAAATATTTAAATTAATTTTGTTTTATTATATAAAAAAAATTATAAATTTTAGGTTAAACATATCAAAATTGTTTCATAATTGTTTAGTTTTAATAATTGTTTGTATTTTGAATGTTCTCAGAAAAAACACGCTTAATATTATTTATATTACCAACATACTTAGAAAAAATATCGATTAGTCATGTATCGCATTCACGATGACATTTTGTGTTATTGTGTTTCATGCGCTTGCTTGCTTCACGTTCAACTCAGTGTTCTAGAAACAACTGAGCAACTAACTAGAAGTCTATCGCTAGATTGTTCTCACAGTTTTTTTGTTTTTGGAACGCATCACAGCGTGCAAAACTCGTACGCTTGTGTGCTCGTGTTTATTGTTTTTTCCTTTCAACGGACATTGGTTTTAATTTGTTTATAACGTCATTAGAACATGGAGCACACACAAGCATGTGCCGCATCTGCTAGCAATCCTTGTTATGTGTTGTCACAAGTCAAAACCAACAAGCTACGGTTATAATTTTCGATTTTATTTGTAATTGTCTCTGTTTACGAGCGAGCAGGTATTATAGAGGTATATAATAGGCAGTTGGGTCTAGTTTTTAACGCGTGACATTATGACAGTATGGTGATGGCAGCAGCAGCGGGTGGTAATGTAATAATGCTGTCCATGTTGGACATTTGACGCTGGTCGTTAACTAGTAATCGATGCAAAGCGCACATATTTTTCGGTCGCTTTCACATTCATTATATTTACATTATTTATGTTTTAATTAACGTTTTTATGTTAATGTAGAGTTTAAAATGTTGAACAAATTTTTACTAATTAGTTTTTGATCCTGTTTCATTTGCGCGTATTATCTAATCTGGAAAATTAGCATATCGCTTTGGTTTTATGCCGTTTTGTGGTTGTATTGTTGTGCGCGATGAATATTAATTTGTGTTTGTGCATAAAACACACGGCGCGAGCACACAAAGTTGTGTTTTTGGTTTGATTTCGCGTTTGTCATGCGTGCGGTGTGAGCGTGCGAGCGAGGCAGACATGTTCGTTGTTGAATGTTCATGAATGAACGATATTGATTTTTCGGCTGGCCGCCATCGTCGTTGCCACTAACACCATCGTTGTTGCCGCCGCCGCCCGCACCGGAGGCGGCTGAACGACCACGACAGCACGGCGGCAGTAAACGCTCTACTTTTATAACATAATTACAATGGGAAATGCTGTTGACTGCCAATGCGATTGCGAATGCCGAGACGACGTTTACGTGTTTACAGTTTCATTTCGGCGAACCACCACACAAATGATTTGACAATAAATGTTTTTGTGGTGTGTGGGAATTTTTTAATTTTATGAGCATCCAAATTTAGATGCTTTTGGAGTAAAAATTAAACAAATTAATTTTTAATTTTAGGTAATGGAACGATTGACTTCCCTGAATTCCTGACGATGATGGCGCGTAAAATGAAGGACACCGACAGCGAGGAAGAAATCCGCGAAGCGTTCCGCGTCTTTGACAAGGACGGTAACGGTTTCATTTCTGCGGCGGAACTGCGCCACGTGATGACCAACCTCGGCGAGAAGCTCACCGACGAAGAGGTTGATGAGATGATCCGGGAGGCCGATATTGACGGCGACGGACAGGTCAATTATGAAGGTCAGTACAACAAAATTAACAATCAAAACAAAATATTCTCAAATTAGTCTTTTTATTTCTTAAAAGTCCTGAAAATTACCTAAAATCTCAAAATTCCTTCGTATTTATTTATTTTGATAAAATCTGTTAAAAGCTTCCAGGCGATAAATTTTTCTTTGTCCTGTGATTGTTCTTTAATCTTTATTTTTGAAGTTTTTTTTTTGTATTTTATCGTCTTTTTTTTTATATTGTCCTACTTAGCCGCTGCCATAGTCTGCTCTTAATGCGTTTGTTCCAATTTTTTTCGCGTGTTGTTTGCCTCTGCCCTTGATTGTCCTTGGATTTTTATCCTTGTGATCCATAGTCCTTTTGTTTGGTTTGGTCCTTGGTCGGTGTGTGGTGTGGTGCTTTGACTTTTAACGCGACTTTGTAGCCATCCGTTCCAACAACACATCTATATACTTATTCTTATATATCCTTACACATCCACACATTGGTCGGCCATCAGTCGTGGTGGCGTCAGTAGCAGCTAACTTTACTTAGTTTTGCCGCTGCTGCTTGCTGAAAATTTGCCGAGTCACCTCACCCCCGCGGCTGGCCATTGATTTTTCGCGTCCAAGAACGCGTTTCCCAGCAAGGCGTTTTTTTGTCCTTTGGAATTTTGGCATTCTCGAAAAATCAGTCGCGCTTAGCTCTAGCTGCAGCGTTCAAGTTTAGTAATGCGGACGTTCGTTGTGTGCCCAGAGGGGTGTGTTCTGTTTGGGGTGGCATAGTATGGCGCAGCGCTGCAGCGGCGAAAGGGCGCAACGAGGGTGTGGTCCTTGCGCGCCTGTGCTTGTGCAGTAATGCTTGTCTGTAGCCAAACCACCCCCGCTGCTTCTACTACAGCTTCTACTAGCACCACCAACGCCTTGTTGCCCTCCTGCTGCGACCCTAGCTTTTGCGCGGTATGCGGACGTAAATTTCATGACACAATTTTCTGGAATTGCTCAACAAAAAAAAATTGCACAACGTTACAAAAGGGTCTTGTATTTCTCACTTTTTTCATTATACTATTTTTTTATTATATATATATATAGATATATCTAGGACATTTACCCTTTATTATTTTTTTTTTCAAATGGCACTAGCACAAACACCCACCGACATTGTCCTTTATTTTATTTCTTTTTTAGGTTTTAGTTCAAAGACTATATATTAAGAATAATTGTGGTTATTTTTTTAATGTCACTTCATTTTAGTGTCATTTATTTTAGTCGCTCACCCCTTTGTCCTTTAAAGTAAATTTAAAAAGTTAGATTGTAGAATAGATACTTGTGGGTGTATGTATGTGCAGTACATAATGAAGAGTATTAAGTATCTCAGTAGTGAGTTGCGTTTTTTTCTGTTTTTTCTCTTTCAGATTTCCGCGCGCTTGCTCTGATAGTTTTCAGTCGTTATGCGCCCGCACAAGCTTCAAGCTGGTCAGTCTCGTAGCTTGTAGTTTTCTTTTGTTTTACCAAACAACATCAACAACTTTGTTTTGTTCTTTTAGTTTTTGTACTAGTTTAGTGTTGCTCGTATAAAACTTTACTCTTCCCTCACGTTATTTCTGTGATGTTTACCCGAATTTCCATACACTCAGACGAAAACTTCACAAAACTTTCAAAACAAAGGGTTGGGGGAGACAAATATATTGATATTCTAAACTAAACGACTGAATTCAGACAAACACGAAAACTTTGCGAAAACAATTTACATTATTGTCTGGACTTGAACATGGACTAGGACACTTTAATTGTTTGTGAATTATAAATCACCATTTATGTACACATAGTTTTCTCCCTATTAGTGTATTGCATGAGTGTACTTGTACTAGTTGTGAAATGTTTGTTGCGCCACTCCTACGTTTTTTAATGATCAAACACCTGATTTAAAATTTTTAAGTTTTCAAAAATTTTATTGGAAATTGTAAACAATAACGATGTTGCGATTAAGAAAATAAACCGTCATTTTGAATTGGCGGATAACATCCTTAATGTTTTGTATCTACAACATAAATATTATTATTACTATTATTAAAAATTTAATTGAGTTGTGAAAATTAACATAAATATATTTGGTTGTTACAGAGTTTGTTACCATGATGACCTCGAAGTGAAGAGCCACCAGCGTGAGTGCGCCGTCTGCATTTCAGCTTTCCATTATTTCATCCCGGCCCATTTATAATAATACTACTAAACAAAAAATATATTAATATTTTAAAAAACGACAACTGAAAAGAGAGAAAAAAACTTAAAACAGTAAAACCGTAAGAATCAACACCGCAGTTGCAGTTACAAGATATACCCTTCTTGGTAAAAATAAGAATTTTCAAATGAAAAACAAAAAAACAATTGACTTACAGTTACAACACACGAACGACATCTTTTTCGCTTTCGATGGCTGCCGGGCTCTCAAAATCAACAACTTCTACTTACAACACGTTCTAACACATTCATAGAGAGAGAAAAAAAAACAAGAAAAAACAAACAAAACGAATTTGGTTTAAAATTTATTTACTTTACTATTAATTGTACTGTCGAAATACAAGAGCAAAAACAAATGAAAGGTTTATTTCACGTATTATCAACTTGTCGAAGTATTTCAATGATTATAGTCAGTCGTATGACGAATAAACACTGAGATATATAAATAAATAAAGAAATAAATAAAATAAAACACACGAAAACTGAAAAACAGAAACAAAATACAAAAAAAAAAACGTAAGTAATGGAAAGGCAAAAAAAATATTATTAAAATAATAATATTAAATTAATTATTAATTAAAATATTAATGATAAATGATAAAGATAATTGTGTAAATTTTTGTAATATATTTGTTTCGATCGATGGTTAGTGTTTATATAGTACGGTGCAACAAAAGAACAACAAACAAAACAAGAATTGTGAAAACTCGTTAGAACAAAACTAAGAAAAATATGATAAAAATCAATCAATAATTTTAATTGCCGACTGCGTCGTCAAACAACTGACGCCGAACGTACAGCAAATACGAGTAAACTAAAAAACTAAATAAATAAAAGACTGTCGCGACTACCAGCGACATCTATTGTATTTGTAAAGTCACAAAGTATGAAACTGTTGCTTCGTACTTACGTAGAGATTAATCCGATTGATAAAACAAAGATTAAAAAATAACAAAGTAACAGAAGAGCGAAAAAGGGTTAACTTAAACAAGCGTTTCGTATTTATTATTATTATGAGGTATTGTGAAGTAAGACAAACAAAAACAAACGTAACTGAATGAATTTATTATTAATATTTAACTAGATCATTTTTAAATTAAATCGATTATATTTCGCATGCAGCGCGCGTGCGCCGTTCGATTCGTCATGGCAGCCATGGCGTCGGCGCGCGCACGCGCACACTGGCATTAAACTGAGATTAAATATTAGTGTGTTAATTATTATCTAATGAAGTGAAACGAGCGCCGTACGGTGCGGACTTGCAAGCAAACAAAAACAATGTACTATTAATATATTTATCGGTGTTAGTTAGTAAATTTTCCTTATTAAGATGAAATAAACGAGAAATAAATAAAGAATTGAACAAAACACATCTACGCAGAAAAGACACGGATCTACTATTACACGTCAGGGGCATACAGCAAATACACGCGACACTTAACAACATTCAATTTTCAAATTAAAATCGAAAAGAAAACTAGAACTGATACAAACTAGTTTCATACTTTGTGAACTTAACAAGACTAGAACTTAACCACCAAATGATAACGAAACTTTAAAAAATCCAATGGAGAAACAACAAAAAACAACTTGTGCACTTAATTGTATTACTTGTATCCCCCTGATTATTATTAATTGATTCATTGATTAATTAATAACCTTGATAACTAAAGCAGCGTTGTTTGGACCGAGCAGGCGTATATGATTACTTGATTACAAAAACCGAGTGCATTAAAATCACTAACGATTAGTTCAAATTTGGCGCAATGGCGATGCAAAACTGATGATACACCCACATGGATGGATTATATAATTAATTATATGAATGAAAAACTATCGACTTATTAACGAAAAATTACAGATTACACACTAACATTACTGGTTTTGTCTCTGTATTCTCGCACGTCCATGTTGGTCCACATTCAACAAGTATTGACATTCGAACGTAGGCAACCCAACAAGCACCTTTGTTAACCTTAACCTATAAAACTAAATTTGATTATAAGATTTGGGTTGTCTAAGTTGTGTTAAACAATTGAATTCCTATGTTTCCACGCATCCATATCCAATTGTTGATTTTCCAGGCGCTTCTGTTTCTTGTTCAGTTTTGTTAGTAATTTAAAACCAATTTGTTTCATTTGTTTGCAAGGGTGATTATTTATTGACATTTGTTTTGCGTTTATTATTATTGAGTACAATTACAAATACTTATTACTTGATTACTTAATGATTACAATGGTAGTGTTTAAATTTAATAACTTATTTACTATGATTACGTCTATTGAGTTTTTTCCTATTAAGATAATTATTTAATTGCGTATCTTATGATGGATTTGTTAATAATTATATTCTTGGTGAGATGGATGGTATTGGCGTGTTTGTTATTGCGGATCCTGTTTTGTTTTGTTCTTTTTTCGTTGTGTATTAAAGAAAGTACATCCAAGTAAAGAACGAGAAGAAAAAAGCAGTTTTTCTTGTTGTTTTATTTCAGATTTATGTGATTGGTAATTAATAATGATTAATGGTAAGCCTCAATATTGTTATTACATTAGTCTTTAATTCACAGTATATTTTTATTTGTTTTTTTTTGTTGCGTTGTTATCTTGATTTTTATACATGGTAATTGTTTAGTTGGTTGCATACTGTGTCAAGCTAATGACAACTCACAAGTTTGTTCACTGAAGATTGAAAAGGTTTTTGTTTGGTTAAAGTATGCAAAATATTAATTATTCAGGAGTTTCCGAGGCACTTTCTGAAAAATGACAACTGTGTCATAATGCGGAATCAAGTGACAGGCTTTTATTGAGTTTCAAACTTAACTTTGTGTATATGTTATTAAAATAAAACGTAAGTTATAAGTATTAATCTTTATTTCAACGAATTTATTAGTTAAAATCAAAGAAAAGGAACGCAACTAAATGCTTAATTTTTTTTTAAATATAGTCAACCAATTACACCAACAAAGATTGTGCAACAAAATGACAAGTTAAATTGCATGATTTAATAACATTTTATTAAATTGTATACTTAATCTTAATATATATAAATCTCGTGTCACAATGTTTGTCCTCAATGGACTCCTAAACCACTTAACCGATTATAATAAAATTCGCACACCATGTGCAATTCGATCCAACTTGAGAGATAGGATAGTTTAAATCTCAAATTATAGTCGCAATTTTAATTTATTGCTAATTATTTGTCTGTTATTATTTGCAAGTCACAATTATCTGTTAACTCCAAATGATTCTAACCTTTTGACTGGGTTGAGTAAGTAATCAATTGCGAATATAATAGATGGCGCTGCAACGCGTGGCCAGGTCAGCTAGTATTATATATATATGTTCTTTTTAAAACAGTAAGTATGTTTATTTTAACGTATTTATTTGTTAGACCCAAAGAAAATGAACATAAATTTTCCTAAACTAAAATTAGAAATGTACGGTTTTTTTAATATAGGCAACCAACTATACAGTTTATATGACAACGTCAACATTTAGTCCAGTTTGTCTTTTGTTGTCCGTTTGTGTTTTGTCTAGTATGTACTATCAAATAATGTCGACCTTCACCTTCCATCGACATACCTTACAAGTTGTATTGTTTTGTTTTTATAGCATGGATTCAAACAGTTGTTCAGTTCTTGTTTAGTTCATTTAGTTATGCACAATGTGGAATTAGTGGTTGTGCTCTACATTTTACAAATTGTGTGTTTGACTTACTCGTTTTGTCGTTGTCCTGTTTTTATTGTTAAATCGCGTGCTACGTGTAACTTCCGAGTGAATGATAATAAACCGCACCGGTAAAAGTTACCGGGACTTAACCTAAATTCAAGTTACCTGATATGTTTTACGAATGGCTATGGTACGTTTATTACTTTCTTTATATTCCGACATTTTTTTATCTTTAATTCAATTTGTATACCAAAAAAACACAAGAACTTGAAAAGCTGTTATTAGTTTGTTTAAAAAAAAGTTAGGTTAAGAAAATATTGATGTATATTTTTTACTTTCAGAATTACACTTACAAAGTATTGAAGATTGTAATTGTAAGTCAAAATTTGTGTACGAGAATGTCAAATCATCAAATGTCGACAGACAACATGAAACAACAGATGAACACGACCAACACGACTCACGCATGTTTTGTTTTCAAGGTAAAATATTTATTAATAACTATAATCTATTACTAGGATTTATTAGTATTTACTTTTATTTTTACTGTAACTAAAAAAACGTTGAAAATTAACTCTAGTCGTAATTATCTATAAATTTACTTTACTTCAAATAACTGCAGAAAAAAATTGGAACGAGTTTTTTAAATTGTACTACGGTGTGTAATTGGTTGCATACCTTTAATAATAATTATTTTAGTTACTTCTGAGGTTATTATTAACTTTTAAATTATATTCCTCACAACAATTACAATAAATTATTTTACTATGTTAATTTTAAAACAAGTTAGTATAATTATTTAAGTATTTTACAATTTAAATAATTACGTTAAATATATGCAACCAAAAATACATCAATATAAACCCTATAGCATATTACGAGTGCAATACTATATATGATTCAAGATTAACGATTGATTTCTATGAATTGAATTCAATACTTAGAAGGTTAGAATAAATAAAGTTAAGTGAATTGCTTGAATATTACTATTCCATAAACGTACGTGTGCGTACGTGATATAAACCGTGAAGGTCTTGTAACATCAAAAGTTATATTATATGAGTTGATATTTACTGATTGAATTCCCGGCGCCTCCACATAATGTTTCCTACAGAAACTATATAATAATTTAAACTTTTAACGCGTTGATTTGCGTAAAATTATTATGTGATATTTACATAACATTTAATTGATAATTTTAATAAAGATTAAAAATCAAAATTTTAAATTAAAAAATATTCTTTTTAGGTTTTTAAATTATTTAATATTTTATAATATAATAATTAGTAATTTTGTTTGTTAGTTTTAAAATACAATCATTCCCGGTTATAGTGAGCACATTATTTTAAGAATTATTTAACTTATTGGTAAATAATAATAAAGGCAAAAAACGTAAAAAATTATTATAACTTTCTAAATAATTATCTAATAAATAATAAACAAAAAACGCTAAACATACAATTTAAACTGGAAAATATCCCAAATTTAATTATCTGTTTGATTTTAAAAAGATTTGTAAAATATCTAAAATATTTTAGAAGATATTTAACTATTTATCACAAAAATCAATATTTATTCAAAAACTCGTCACTTTTCTAAATAATTATTAAATAAAACACAATTAACATAAAATGTAATTTGTTGAATGTCGGGAATTTAATTTAAATGTATATTTTGAAAAGATTTTTAGTTTATCTCAAAAATTATAACAGATATTAAAGTTTTTGTGACCAACAAATTTTTGATCAAAATGTAAGTACCTTTTTTAAAAACATTTTTTTTCAAATAACTAATGAACAAAAAACGTTGATTATAAAATTTAAAATTGAAAATGAAGAAAATTTAATGACCTTTCATATTGAAAAATGATTTATAAAATATTTAAAATATTTTAGAAGGTATTTAATTATTTCTCACAAAGAAAAACAATATTTATTCAAAAACGTCATTTTTCTATATAATTATTAAATAAAACGCAATTAACATAAAATGTAATTTGTTAAATGTCCGAAATTTAATTTAAATTGATATTTTAAAAAGATTTTTACATTATCTCAAAAATTTTGGGAGTTATTAAAGTTTATGTGAACAACAAATTTTCGATTGAAAAATGTAACTTTTGAAACATTTTTTCAAATAACTAATAAACAAAAAACGTTGAACATAAAATTTAAAATGAAAAATGATGGAAATTTAATGACCTTTCATATTTAAAAATGATTTATAAAATATTTTAAATATTTTAGAAGATATTTACCTATTTATCACAAAAAATACAATATTTATTCAAAAACTCATAATTTTTCTAAATAATTATTAAATAAAACACAATTAACATAAAATATAATTTTTTAAATATTGGGAATTTAATTAAAATTTATATTTTGAAAAGATTTTTAATTTATCTCAAGTATTTTTGAATATATTAAAGATTTTGTGTGATGTTAAAATTTTTGAATAAAAAAATGTAAGTACCTTTTTGAAACCTTTTTTCAAATAACAAATAATCAAAAAACAACAAAGATAAAATTTAAAATGGCAAGTGATTTTATTTTTTGCGACAAAAAAAATTGGTAGTTATATTTTTCTATATAATTATTAAATAAAACGCGATAAACATAATTAATTAAATTTAAAAAAATCAAAGCTATCGTAAAATACTATTCCATAAGATTTAGGAAAAAATTTTAAATATTATAAGAAATAAAAATCAAAATTTTAAATGTATAAAACGTATTTTATAAAATTACAAATGTTAAATTAAAAAAAAATTAATTTAACCACGATTTGAGTTGTATATAACTTAAGTTTTGTAGTATTTTGAATTCATTTAATTTTATCCTAACCTCAAACCTACAGAAGGACACTAACCCTAAACATTTTTATTTGTTAAAACATTCGTTAAAAGTTTTCTTTGGTTTTACTAGTTTTTTTCTTAAATTGTTTTTAATAATCATTACAAATGCAGTAGAAGGATGTAAAATATAAAATAACAAGAATTTAATAATGATAAATGATACCCATTGAATTAATCATCCGAATACAAATTACAAACCGTACAACACCACAAAGCGTAAACCCCAAAAAGCGGAAATTAACTACCGAAACCTTTAGCAAACTTTATGAGAAACAATAACAGGAGCGCCCTTTGCTTAGAAGGCAAAAAGCAACCACTCAAAAGCTCGAAACGTCGCAACACAATATGATAACCAGATAGCCAAGAAAACTACCCTTAACACAATCTAATTCTATTTTTTGCCTCACGTTTCTGCTTCGTTAATCTTTCATTCTTTTTTTATTATCTAATTATCTATTACTAGATATCGCATACAAAATACAAAACCCAAAAAGCCAAAAGATAATTTTTTAAATTAAAATTATTTCTACCAATCATATAATTAATTTAATTGTTAATATTTGTGTCAAAATAAAAAAATAAAGTTCGTTGTAACTGGCAGCAATTCTCAGACTATTCTCAGTCTATTCTATTCTCATTAGGACCTCAACGTATCTCTATAAATCCTCGTATTCCCACTGGCAAAAACTTTGCTACTCGTCGCGCCGCCGCTGCGAACGCCGCCCGTGCGAATTGTTCTATTTCACGGCGTGAGGGCACCCAGCGCAAAGCAGCGCGTCAGGCCAGTAGTCGGGCGCTAGCCACGCCGCGCGTAACGATCCACCGCCGTCGCCGCCACCGCCGTCGACATACTCATAGTACTCGGTTGTCAAGTGCACGCACACCTGTGCGGGCCGCACGCGCGCTTTCACCCACTGATAGATACAAACAAACGAACAACGCGAGAGGTTATACACACATATAAATATATATATCGACAAGATGGCGGCGTCCGGTCGCGGCCGTGGTGCTCGTCCCACAGCGGTCAGATGATGGCAGCCCTTCGAATCGGGGCGACCAAAACACCACGCTATTCATATTTTATAAGTTTTAACATTTAAGTCGTACATACAAAAAAACAAAACATTAAATATTTATAACAAATAGTAATAATACTAAACTACCCATAAGAACACAAGAATAAATCACAACGACCAAACAAAGGAAACGAAAGATTTTATGAAGATTTACCAAAACAGTTGATAATGACTTGATTAGATGAGATAGTAAATAAAATATTAAAACAATTGATTTTGTTGTACTATGGTTGTCATGGTTCACAACAAAATGTCGTGACATCTTTAACAACAACATCAAGACGTTGGTGGTTGGTGTCTGAAACAAGAAAGGTAATTAAATAATATTATAAAAACATTTGAATAATAATCTGTTATCAGCTACTGCAATTCATTTGTTTTTGTTTTTGTTTCACAAACAAATAAAACACAAAAACAAAAAAAACAAATGAAATGTTTTCAGTTTGTCAACATAAAACATATCGAAGAAAAAAACTTTAATTTAGTTAATTCCACATTATTCATATTAAAAGTATCATTAAATCAAAACCTGCATTTACCTAAGTCTACCACGCATCAATAAAATACGAAGACGTAAAAATCTAACGCATAAAACATAAAGCTCACGTAAACCGGGTAATTCGTTTATCGATTGTTTTTGCATTAATTACACATTAGTTGGTCATGAATGTTGGGAATTATGACTCGTGCATTTATTTTCATTTGTTTCTACTGTGTTGCTTTCATTTATTCATTTGTTTTTTGGGGAAAACAATCATTTGTATTTGTCGGCAATTTTTCCTTGTCTCGTGGGCATTAACAAAAATGATTTGTTTGTCATCCATTTGCCAACACATTTTTTAATGTCATTTGTTTTATGTACACGTTTTTGTCACTTATAATTTGATAATGCACACAAACATTTCAGTTGATTCATTTCTGTAATTAATTAGAAATTACAGATTTTGTTTTGAAGTCTTTTGAGTTTAAAACAAAAAAAATCGTGTTGATAATGAGTTGAATGACATTACAGCCATCTAGTGGTGGTATGAAAATATGTTGACAATTTAATCCACAAATTTAATCGTTCAGTTTATTTATTGCTTGATTGCAATAAAAGTCAAGAATTTTAACGTTTTGGTATTTAATTTCAAGTTAATGTTGTTGGTTTCATAATACTTGCGCCCTCTGTTATTTAAAACCTACAACTTTTACTTTTGTATATGTTTGCTTTCTTCTTTTGAATATTTGTCTTTGCAAATAAGTTCTTTAGTCTTCATTGATATTATTTTATGGCCATTTATAATCATATTTTACTCTAATTAGTTTTTATCAAAGTTCCTGACAATTTTGTTAATGCGTGGTACAACTAGCGCCACATCTTACTAACATTTTCTACTTATTGTACCTGTATTGTTGCGCGTTATTTTGACGTTTTGACAGTTACTGTTATTGACAGCCTAAGTTTTTGACGTTTTTTGGTTATGTTTTAGTTTTATCGCAAATTATATCTGAAAACTGTGACTATTTTTAGTAATTATGTGTAGTGTTAATGTTATGTTTGTCATTTTAAGGTATTAACTTGAAAGTAAACATAATGTATAAATTGTTGTGCTGTCTTGAACTTTGCTAAAGTTGTGAAGTTTAGTATGATAAAAACATGAATTCGTGCAAAGTGCGCCACCGAACAAGAGCGCAACAATATAATTACAGATTTTAACCATTAAACTAATAACATACTTAGTAAACTGCGAATTGGGGGAGCAGTGCGTGTTTGTTGCAAGTTAGAAACGGATGACTCTACTGACACATGACACATTAACAAATTGGAAGATTTTATCGTATTTTATGACGTGTGTTATGGGAATCGACATTTATTTATAATTGTATAAATTATATACCGCTTACATAATTTGTTTAAGTGTGTATTATTATTTTTTTCAATTATTTTTATCCCTTTCGCACTTTGATGACAGCAAACAACAGTTAGGCCACCTAGTTTTCATAAAATTAACAATTTTTTTTGCTTAGACAATACTTTTGAATCATAAAAATATTATGCCGTCTAATTTATGGCATAAAATTAGTTTTATTTTTATTGATTTGTTAACACCTTAATTGTCAGCAACTCAATTTACACCAAAATAGTTTTGTTTTTGGTGTATAATGGGTTGCTTCCTATTAAGGTGTTAACAAATCAATAAAAATAAAACAATAATTGATTATCAAAAACATAAAAATTCGTACCGAAATTTATACAAAATAACAAAATACTATCTTGAATTTTTGAAATTTTAATAAAAAAAACATCTAATACGAATTGCAAACCTGAATAAATTTAAGGTTATGTAGAAAAAAAAAAGTATTTCCAAGTTTTAGTACGTGCTGTAAAGGAATATATAATCAAATTTGTAACATTTTCGAACACGAGTTGGGTGGAGTCGCAGACATCGCTGTTGAGTGTAGAGAGACATTGGGACACGACAATGCGAGCTCGGTACAAGTGCGCCCGCGAGAGACAATTTTATTTTTCGTGAACACCGGTGCTCGACGTTCGCACGCTTATTTATTACCAACACTTTTTCTCGACAACACACTGAACGTATATGTGACATTTTCCATACACCGACACCACACAACGATATCAATCCGTGATTGGCGAGCGTCGACGGCTGGTTTGCGTCACAGCGTCTCGGACTCACGGCTTGGACTCACAAAACGAACGTAAGGTGGACTTCGGGAGTCGCGTATTATACTCGCACATTAACAGACAACGTGAAATCACTTTAGAATCAATTTGTTAAACTGAAAATTACTACAAGTCGGCAATCGCACAAGAAGACTAACTTGGATGTCAAAAACTGATTTTTGACATTCGAGCGCTGTGATTGGTCTGTCGATGTTCATTTATTTTGAAGTTGTTTGAAGGCAAAAATCAAGTAGGCTGTGACGGTAGATTTGAATTGTTAGTTAGGTGGGTTATTGAATAAAAGTAGTGAAAACCTTTTTGGGAAATCGGAAAAATGTGTTAAGAATTTACGATAGTGTGTGGTCTAGTGTGTGTTTGCATGAGTTAACGTGAAATATGAACAGTAACGCGTTTTACGAACGTAAATATTCCGATTACGAGTTATTCAGTTATAGCGAAGTGAAACGTAAGTAAGGTTATGAACATTTATTATCCCCTTTCTGTTGATATTACCCCAACGTTCGTTGTGCATGTTCGCTTTATGCTTTTATATACGCATAAATTTGCATGTTTTATACATTTTTGCAACACACAAAAGCAATAGAAGTACGATGGTACTTCACTCTGACGTTTTAATGTCTTTGATCGTTTTAACGTCGTTCATGATCTTAAGACCTACACAAAGACTTTATTCATCAAATTATCAAAACACAAAAGCATATTGTGTTTCATACACGCCATGATTATGTTTGTGAGTATATAACCTTAAAATATGCCAAAAAATAAATGACTTGTGTTGTTAACTTAATATTTTAAAGTATTAAAACTTGGAAGCTTTTAAGGTCTTGTTGCACAATGAAACAAACAATTATAATCGCATTTTGACTTGACTTTGACTCGAGTGTTTTTAAGTTTTTTCGTTTAAATTGCAACGTGCGCGCGTGTGGAAATCTAGCGGAATACAAAACCGTTGGCGACGAATCACGGATTCACGACGAATGTATAAATATAAAAGGCCGAAATAATGGGATTGCTTCATTTTCCCGATTTTATTTCGCCTTGTATCTGAGTATCTGCGTGTATTTCAATCTTTTCGGCTTAATTTTTCGGTTGAGAAGTATTTTGTTCGTGTGCGTGACCAGACTGTATAGTGCCAATGTACAGTACTGGGTTGTAGTGGCAGTAGCAGGCGAGCGAAGGTGGCACGCTGCCGCCGTTCCACCGCCGCGCTGACCGTCGCTCATGCGTGCTTTTATTTATATCCGCAAATTATTTTCGAGTGCGAAGCGAATTATTTTCAATTTGTTGAATTTGCACGCGCACATAAAAATCGAAACGATTTTAAAGTCGCTCGAAGCACGTCATCAGAACTATTAAATTTATTGTAATACATTTACTGAGTGTTTTCATTTTTTAGTCTAAAATTTTAAAAAGTTTGTATCACTCAGTATATTTTTTATATAATGAAGTTCTTTTGTTTAATTTGTTGCTGAGATAGTAATAATATAATTGATTGTTTTTTGTTTGTTATTATTACACTAAGTATTTTTAAATATATATATATATTTTATTATATATTGAATTTTTGTGCGATCTGGTCATCATCCAGTTTATTTTATTCATTAAATAATTTACGTTACACAACGCTAGTTGAACTACTATAAATACTTTAGGAGTTTATGCATTATTCATTTGTGTCGCTCGTGTTTGAATCTTAGTTAAGAATGGAAATGTGAAAACTTAGTTTTCCTTTCCTTTGTTAAAAGCAGGAAAGGCAGAAAAAGGAGGTGAATAGTTTCGTGGAAATGTCAATCGAGTTACAATGTCACAATGTCAGTTAGGTTGATTTTATTTGCGTTTTTCGCGAATCTGGTGCTTTTTACCAAAATATGTTATCAAAAAAAAATTTGTTAGGTTATTACAAATAACTTTTGTTTAGATTATTCTTTGGTTTTCATTTAAATAGAAGAAATCAGGAAAATGTCATCTATTTTAGGATTTATTTTTGCGATGTTTGGAAATTTAGTGCATTTTTGAACAAAATGTTTTTAAAATAAATAGGTTATGTCAGTTAAAATTATTATATATATATATTACATATATATAAATATTTGTTATAATATTTTTTTGATATTTTACTTCAAGTTTCAGTAATGTAGAAATCTAGTTATATTTTTATGATTTAAGAAAAATTATGGGTTTCATATCTAATGTGCTTTGGTTAAATAGGACTTACTAATAAAGATATGTTTTAATATTTTAATTAGAAGTAGGGGAGAGGAGCCTAATTTGAGCAGGTGCCTAATTTGATCGGTGAAATTAGGTTTTGAGAATCTGATGATATCTGTGCAATTTCTGATAAGTAGTTTCTTTTCGATTAGGGTAGACATGCTAAATGCACTCCTGTTTGTAGGAATTCAATTCGTGGTTGTAATTGCAATTGTTATTATAACACCATAAAGTGTACTTATTTAGCTATAATTTGCAGTAAGTGTTATATAATTTGTATAATATGTCATCTAACGTGTTTCTGCAATATCAAACAAAAAATGTCTAAGTTAATTTTTGTCAACATAAGGTGACAGATTTGAACACAACTCCGCTTGCAAAAACCTGTTGAAATAACTAGCTGTTTCTACAAAGAGCGGATTGAATCAGATAAAAAAGAAAAAAATATTTATGCCCAGACTGATAATAATAAACATAAACATTCAAATTCGAAAATCTGCGCATCAAATTAGGGAACGAAACATTTCCCATGTCAAAGTTTCATAAATATTTCTTCAATGCTGAGATATATTGAAAAAGATAAAATTTTAAATTTTGCTACTCCTCTCCCCTATGTATTAAATTTTAATATTTCTGTATCAAAAATTTGGTAGAAACTTATTCGCTCGGTTCCTTTAAACTTTAGTTAGATTTTTGTGATTTTATCAAAATTTATAGGGTTAGGGTTTGTTAAAAAAGTTACAAAGATAAAATACTTGTTTGTTAATGAGGGATAACTTTTTAAGAATGTTTATGATTTTTGGGTCAAATATTTCGTAGAAATCTTATTATGAATAAAGAACTAGGTATACTCGTAGTTAGCAATTTTAGTTCTATAAAAAAGTTACTTACTTAGATACAATTTCACTAGAAACTTTATCAAAAACAAAATTTCTTGCCCGTCTACAAATCTTACAAAGCACACCATAAATAAATAAAATAAAATAAATAATTTACAACAACAAAAACTACAAAACTACATTACATAGTAGATGCCTACCTATGTATCATACTCTGCTTTTTGCAGAACGACAATAAAACTACTAGGGAATTGCAGGAAAAGCCCTAAACACGCAACGGCGCGTAAACTATTAGCTAATAAATATTGCAACAATGCAACACACTCACACTTCTATTCCCATAACTAATACACTCACGAAGACAGTGACACACTGACATTTACAGCAACATTTGCGACTGAAATGCAGAAATGTGAATAATTAACATTCACAAAAAGACAAAAGTTACCCAACAACAAAAGCTAAAGCTCCTAAAGCACTAACACGAAATTATACGAATATATTACCGTCATAACAAAAAAAAACGAATAATAATAATAAACTAAACACGTAGGTGTATGAGTGTATATAAAATGAAAACTAACAAATAAATTGTCACAGTGTAACCATTACCTTAACTCTTTACACAACACAATAAAACAGAGCTATTGAAAGTGTCAAGTAGTTAGGTTTATTTCACAATTAGAAGTAAGTGCTATAATTGCCATCTGATAAAAACAAAATGAAAATACTTGCTAACAAAACAATGTTAGAAACAAATAAATTATTAAGTGATTAGAAATATAAAAAAAACATTGAAAAAAAAAATCGTTGGAAAAGGCACTGAAAAAACACATTAAAAAAACAAAAGTAAAGCAAATAAATAATAAATAGTCATTCATATTGATTTTTGTGATTTGCCCATGACATTTATGTTGTTTTTCTGTTTTTTTTTCAAAGTTTTGTCAATACATTGTCCAATCGTGACAATAACGATCAGTATCTAACTTCAAGTATGAGTTAGTAGTGATAATACCACGGTTCTGCAAGCGTTAATTTTAACTAACACACTAATCTTAAGTTTTGACCGACAGATGGCGTTAGTGTTAAATAATGTGTTTAACGACATTATATGTGCGTACTTGGTTGCATACATTCTTCACATATTTATTTTTATTGTAAATTTATTTTAAGTTTTTTTTGTTTACCAGTAGATGGCGTTAGTGTTCAAAATTAAAATTAGTACATTTTTGTACGTTGGGTTGCGGATATTTTTACATACGCTTTTGGTATTTAATGTAATTTTTATAATAAAATATCTGCATTTTTTATTTTAAAAATTAAGATAACTAATTATTTTTTACTTTATATAATTCTAATAAACTTCATATGATTTTAGGTTATCTGCTGTGACCTTGGCGTTGATGTTATCACAACTAATGGAAAACGAATGACTTGAACCAACGGAGAAACCAACGTAATCAACTAAACCAAGAACCAATTATTTATCCCCAAAACATTCAAGGACTTTCAAAGCAAGAGAAAACACAAAAAAATCAAGATGAATTTAATGTTCAAGAAAAACTTCGCGGAGCAGAAGTCGCCACGTGGTAAATCGTTGGGCGGCAAACGCACAGGCGGCGGGCATTCCAACAAACGATCAAATCGTGATAGCGGTTACACTCCTATTGAAGAACATCATTATCGTACGCATCTTTTCTTCAGCCCGCCGCGATGTAGCTATAGTTCGGAAAATGTTGAAGGTTTGTATTATTATTCTAAAAAAACTAATTAAATTATTTTTTTTAAACTTATCTTAACTTAATTTTCTTTTTATTTTGGTATTTCTTTTTAAAATATCTTTGGTATTTTTGGTATTATGGCTTTGTAATACTTCGTTATTCATCGATTAACATCGGTATTCTCTGGAACTGTTTGGGTAACACTGGTTTACTCACAATTATTTGATTTTCTTGGATTTTCCTTCGTTAAACAACGTTTTGATTCGTTAGCTCGTTTCAGTAAGTTTAAATGTTAAAAAATGTTAGATTTCACGTTTTTGTAAGAAAAAAATGGCGGAATAACAACTTCCGCTTTTACCTAACATGAGAATTGTTACTTAACAAGTAACAAAAGTAATTAATTAACAAAGCGACAATTGCAAATATTTAATACTAGCGAAAGTTGTTATGGCCGCAATAAGAATAATTAGTGAATGTTTGATTAATGTCAATGTTAATCAATTAGTCGTGAAATAGTGAAACAATTGTCAATGTTACGCAATCGTTCAATGTTCTATTTCTATTCATGTTCACGCAACGTCCTTAAAAAAAAAACTATAAACAAAATTAGGTTTTGTTTGTGTTGCTGTTAGTTTGCTCAACGTTCCTATCAATCATTAATTATTCCGTTAACTCTTTCGTTAGTTTTATTTTTACGCCAAGCCTCTAATTTGTTCTAATCAATGAATCGATTTGTTAGTTTTCCACGTGAGTGGATAAATGTCATGTTGTAAACTTTAATAGTGGAAGGGATGTAAATTCTCATCAACATGTTGCCCGGAGGGGAGGGGGGGTTATTGGTAAGAAATAGTTTGAAAGGTAACCCTTTGGGTTTCGATATTGAAGAGTTGACTTGTGAAGGAAGGTGTAGGCATTTGAAGCGTTTGAAGTCATTTGAAGCATCGGGAAATGAAAATCGTTCGACGTGTTATGTCAATGTTTACGTTAAAGCTCCTGCCAGCTTGCGGTAAAGGACGATCATGTCGACACAGTCGACGTGACCATGAATACGAAAATTGCGGCGGCGCTCGTGAAATTTTGATGAGTCTAACCCGACCTTCTTCTAAATTAATATACAAAGTGTTTTTAAAAAAAAACTTAAATAATTTTAATTAAATAAAAATTAGGGAAAAGTAGAACGTAAAATAATTTAGTACTAAAAAAAAATTGTTAGAATTTTGTATTGCGTAACACCCTGTATATGTAAATCGTCATGTGTTGACGCGAAACATACGCAATACACGCTCCCCCCGTCGTCCTGGATCGTTCGACCCTCGTCCTCCATCCAAATCGATGAATTTTAACCGTTTCCGAACTGAAATTCGTATCGGCCTCTCACATGCGAACCGCTACTGTTATGATTTATTCACCATTGCTCTCGTCCACTCATCGTCTCGCGTCGCTTCTAATTGAGTTCGGTAAAAATAGTCTTCCGTGCGGTGTGCTCTCGAACGCGCTGTGTCGACTGCGTCAGCAAAATCGCGTGGTTGACTCCCTGGTGATTGGTGACTGGTGACAGTTTGAGCGAACGCAGTTTTAAAGTAATCACTGACGTGAAGCGTGACGCCGATTCACGCACAAACAACGCCGCGTAAACATTGCGAAAAACAGTGCACACGCGTTTTTTATTGCGGCGGCGACGGCGGCGTCGCATCGTATTATGCGGCAATCCGGGCCATCCGAAGAGTTTCGGGGGTTCCTACGGCAACAAAGTTCGCACGGACGCTGCTGCATAGCGGCAAAACTGCCGAAAACGGACGACGACGCAGTCATACCGGTCACACGGGCATAATCTTTGGATACTTGCACAACCTTGCAGTTGGTTCAGTTGTAGGGGTTGTTTTACTGCGGCAAGAACTACCTCACGAACACTATATACGTTTAAGATCATAAAAAGATTGTTAAAAGTTTAAAAAACACGCAACAAACAAACAAAAAGTTTGGATTTTACGCGCTGTGTTTTTTTTAATGTTGGAGTGGGGTGCCATAAATATTTGTGCAATGTGTATTCAAATTATAATGTAAAGTCATGTTGTTCGACATGGGTGTGTACTTAAAAAAATATTTTGGATTTTTCAACGATTATGTGCCGGTCAGAGGTAATATATTCAAATTTTTAGTGTGCATTGAGTTGCATAATTTTTGTATTTTTGTTCTGTTTATTATTCGTTTCTTGATTTGTTATTTTTAGTGATTGTTTTGTTTTGAAAACAAAAATTGTGTATGTTTGGTTGTATACTATGTTTTTCGATTTTGAAGTAAGTGAAAACAAAAGTTAAATAACTTTTCTCGCGTTTTTTTGTTTTGTTATTTAGTTGAGAAAGTAATGTTAATAAAACGTCGCATTTTATTGCAATTTGACAGCCAAAATAGTTATAGTTATGGTCGAACACATGTTTGTAGATGTCCTGCTATCCTGCGCCTGTTCGGGACGTTGGCGCAAACACTCAGGAAACATTTAAGTCGAAGCGCGCCGATTCCTAAATATCGGCAGTTCAGTAAATTGGCAACGAATTTTATTCGCTGCGACGGCAGGACATAAAGTTTAGCGACGCGTTGACTGATCCCGTCGTGAGATTAAAACAAGGATTAAATATTTTTAGATGGTTGTTTTTTACAATACACAGGGTGTGAAACAAATTAAATTTAAAATAGTTGTAACCAAAATATTTTTTTATAAAAAAATGATGCATAAAATGTTCAGGATGAAATATGTTGGGTTTAAAACTAATTATTTTTGTTTGTTAAATAAGACCCTGTGTAATGCGGCAAATTGTTTAAAAAAAACGACGATGCGATCGTGGATCAGTATATGAATAGAGCACGAGAACACACTCTGTGCCCGCGCGCGACGTCTCGGTGGCGGCGGCGGCGTCGTCGTCGCAAGACGTCGCCGTCGATCGTGCGTGCACCGCGTCGAGCGTGTGCATTAGTCGCGACCGGCGTTATTCTTTCTATACATAGATGCCAAACAGCACCGGCCATCCGAAACAATCTTATCTCTCTATATCCCCGACTAACAAACGGTGTGCGGTGGAAATTTTCGATCGTGAAAAAATACGCGCACGGACGATGACGCAATAAAAAGTGCGCAAAGTGTACAAAACAACAAATCATCAACGTTGACTCCCACCTACACCGACTACACACAACACCTGCACAGTGGCCCGTGTCTAAACACATGTGTTTTGTTCGAAAATGTGAAAATTCTTGTGATATACAAAACAAAACAAAAAAATGGGAAACAATTGCAAAATATTGGGAATGATCGGCGTTGGCCAGTCGTCAGGTGAGGTGAGAGAAAACAACGAAAACAAAAGTTGTTATTGCTGCTGCTTTGTTTGTGGTGCGGTTTTCATTTAGATTTTAATGTCAGTTTGAGACTTTGTTTAGTATTAGGTTTGGTTAGGTTCGGTTAGATTGAAAATCGCAGAGATGCGTATTATTAGCGACAAGTTCCGAACAGCGTGCAATGGCTTCGTGCTTCGACGCTTTGTGGTCATTTAGTCAACGACGACGCGCCGCGACGCCGGAGAGAATCATAGATGTGCTTATTTATAGACAGGCTAAAAATTAAAAGACTGAATAAATGATGGAATGAATTCGATGGGTATCGCGCGCGCCGCAGCGCACGCGAAAAAGCGTTGCGACATCGTGCGCCGCGTGCGCGCCTGATGCCTTGTGCTGTGATTCATGATCAAAACTTTTCAAAACTTACTAAAGGTTTTATTTTTGATGTTTTACATGAAATCATCATTAAGATGGATATTTTCAACCAATGCAATATGACATTAAGTTGTATTTTAATTTAAATTCCTATATTTTAAAATTTTGTTTTAATTTACTTGGGAACAAGTGCAACAATGTACAATGTTTTATATTGTCCTTGGTTGGTTAAAATCCTAAATTTTAAAGGTTCAATTGTTGATTTTACTACAGCGCCAGCTATAGGATTAAAGCGTGCATTAAAACTATTATAATTAAACGCGTTTATCTTTTTGTTTTTAAATATTTTAAAGTTGGCCGGACAAATAAATCAGGAAACTTTCAACCAAATTACTTGTTTTTACTTTGTTTTTATAGTTTATAGTTATTTGTCTTTAAAATTGGGTTATTACGATTAAAATAATTACACAAGCAAAAAAAACGCGCCATCACAAAAACGTTGTACTGCCGCCATTTTAAAATTAATTGCTCATTAGAAAGAAAGATATTCTAACAATCCAAAAAGACCTCCCCGGCGGGGAATCGAACCCCGGTCGCCCGCGTGACAGGCGGGAATACTTACCACTATACTACCGAGGACTTGTTTTAAAGAGTGAGAAGAATACTTATATTTACGAAAACGCAACTAAATAAAAACAAAAAAAGCTAATCAGCGAGTAAAAATGATTATAATTAGTCACTAACATATAGAGGAGAGTGGCTTCATTTTTGCCGGCGCCCAATTTGACCGATCATGGTTTCGAAAATCTGATACAATCTGTGAAATTTCTGATAAGTACCTTTTTGCGATAAGGATAGACTTTAGAATGAATGTCATTAGATGGTGTGATGATGTGTGATAATGTGCAAAATTTGTTTTATGATTTGATGATAATTTAACGGTTTTCTGCAATATCAAACAAGAAATGTCAAAATTGCCTAATTTCAGCCATAATCAGGTGCCAAATTTGAACCGGTCTAAAGTAGGCAGCCACATTTTTTTTGTAGCTGATAACACAACTCTGTTTGCAAAAACCTGTTTGTTTTCAACTAATAATATATATATTTTTTAATTACATAAATGGTTTTATCTGAGATATATTGAAAAATTACGTAAATATTATTTCATTTTATTCTGTAATATTTCTGAAATAAAAATTCAATAAAGCTTCTTTCCGGAATCTTGGGTGGCCTAACCCCTTAACAAAGTTGCACATTGTTAGATCACAAAGCATTTTAACATGAATCAATAACATTCAAAACAAAAGAATTTTATTGATTCGCAATTTTTGTTTACACTGGTGTGCGCCTTCATTATTTGATTTGTCAATGAACAATTTCAAGGTTATAACAAGGTCAATTATTTAAAGTTGCATTTTTTACGAATCACCTTGTGTTTTTGTGCATTCTATTCTAAGCAATAAACAATGACTGTATTTTCTTTTCAATTCACATTCAAACATATATTCCAATGTCACCCAACATTGAAAAAGAAGATAAAACAATTGAAGTACAACCACATGTAACCAACGACCATTAGTAACAAGCTCATACACTAATACTAAACAAACTATACGTGAAAAATACATAGCAACATGTGGAGGAATATTGAAGGAAATAAAAAAGGAAAGAAGGATTAAAAGGGTGAACACACACGTTTGCATTGTATACTTGTTAGAGTGTTAGACAAAAGAAAAAAACAATTGTAAACGTGTGTTTTTTACGCAAACTAACGTCACTGACGATCGTACTTATACTTTACTTACATCTACATTTACAATATACACAATTCGATTTTTATTAGGTGATTATTGTCGTACGGTATTGTTGGTGACGAACAACGTGTTCAAGTTCACCAGAAAGTGCTGGAGTTCTTTTGGTTTTTGGTCATTTTATTGTTAACAACGGTTGGAGTGACTTCAATTTGTATTTGTGTTAACAGATAACCTAAAAAAATATAAAAATAAACAACACTGGGAGTTTGACAGTAATAAATTTAAGTTTACGTAAATAACAAAATGGCCGACCGGATATTATCGAAAGCTAAAGCTAAAACAAAAATAAATATTAATACTAGTCCAGGTGTTGGTGCTATGTTTGATTTTAAATTTTTTAATCGTCAAACTAATCGACAGAAAATGGTTATTAGGATACACGTCATTCCAGCAGGTCTTTATAATAATTAATTATTTTATTTTGTAAACGATAAATCACTACTTGTTTAGATGTATTGTTATATTGTTATTTTAGCGTCAATTGTTTTATGTTTTGTTTACTGTTTATTGTTGTGTGATTGTTGGTGATTTTTGGTTTCAATTGTTTAGAGCCACGATGCGGGCCAATGACTGGCATTGATCATATAGCGATGCAATCGTCGACGACAGCGAGCATGTCGCCGCCGATGGTCACCGAGCAAGATCTACCTCAACCCCTCGTCGTCCGGAATCCGTCCGAGACTTTGCTCAGATGGCCGACGACGCCGACAAAAACTACCCCAACAAGACAAGTAAATATTTAAATCCGAACTTATTAATATAGGCAACTTAATATGCATTTTATTGATTTGTATATTAAGTTGCCTACTTAAAATTTTTTAACAGGTTAGCTTTAACAACAACAACAATAATAATAGCAACGTAGATAATCAACATTATGAAATATCATCGCAACAACGACATTTAAGTGAATTGGATCGGGATTGTTTCATTATTCCGGTTCATAGCTTGGATAGATTTTTACCTGCTGGTGTTCCAATGCCTGTGAGTTATTATAAGATCAATATTTATGTTCATTATTGTTATTAATGTTCATTAAAATTAAATTTTAGAAACCATCAACACCCATACCTCCTTTATCAGCAGGAGGTGTAAACGCCATCACCAAAAAATCGCAGGATGGACTTCATGTGATGGAAGTACCCGATCCGAAACTATGCGTGTTGTGCCATCTGATGAGTCCTATGGAACCCATCGATCCTATTTTGGAATCACCGCTCAATCAACCGCTGTTCAAGCAACGTTCAGCTGCTGGGGAGCTTGTTACAGAGATCGCCCAGCAAAAAACAGCGGTTACAGGGATGTTACTAGCAAATATGGAAAGAAATTGTACGTAACATTTCGTTCAAAACTATTTAAATTTGAGTTAATTAATTATTGTAGTCTTAGTATATTAAAATTGTGTTTTGTTTATAGCTGAATTTCCATTTATCACATACTATGTGATCAACAGCTCGCAGACGAACCCAGTTATGTTCTACAACAATCTGCGCACTGCCAGCCTGTCAAAGTTCGACCCACGTTCCACACGCTATTCAGCCGCACACACCTTAGACCTTTACTCCGAAGTGGCGTCCATTTGCCGGCCGCCCATCTTCGAAGCAGGCACCCCATTCACACGAAGCCACACACCCGCCACCGGCTACATGGTATCCGTATACAAAGTGTTCGAAGGCGACGATCGCGAAATCTTCGAACGTAATTGGTTGTATTGGACTGGTGCGCGCATGATTTATCGTTATCTACCAGCGCACGCAGGCCTCAAACGCATATCCTTACACAAATCCCTTAGTCCCAAAGGTGACAAAATGTACATTTTAGTGTGCGAGTGTTCGAATCTTCTTAATGACGTCACTGTGTCTGCGCTACTCTTACCGGCGTTGCGCGCACGACTCACAGGATACACGGGCTTGTTCAGGCCCATTCAAGTGTTTTAAATTTTTAATTCATCTTTAAGAACGTATGAACAATTTTTGTTATTTTTTAATTAACTAATTAATTATCACGCTGGCGGTGTGATAACCTACGTACAGCGAACATTAAACATATCTACAGGTCCAAAGAAATGACGTAAAACACGGTCAAACAAAAGAATTAATAAACATAGAAAACAACAAAACACAATGAAAAGAAAAAAGATTGTAAACAATGGAATTGATGATTTTAAATATCGACGGTAAAACAGGGAAAAGTTATGAAAAAAAATAATGATTCGATAAAGAAATGTAAATCGCGATTTACATTTGTAATTTGTATAAAATTACTGTAGTTTGGCACTTGTTTAAAGGGAGCACTTTTGAAATTTTAACATTTTTAACACGGTTCGAATGATTATACGAATGTAGGCAACCAAATTAACATATCTTTGAAAATCTGACATTTTTCGAATTCGAATCATTTATTTGCTTAAACATATTAAAGCACGAAATGTTTTGCTTAAATTTAACATTTACATGGTGTTTGAAAATCATTCGAGCCGTATATCACAAAGGAGCCTTCTTGATATGCCTTCTTCTTCAAGACTATGACTTACTATTATGATTAAATTATTGAATCTTGTTATAATTCGAACTAAAAGTTCTCTATATTTAAATATGAGAAAAAAAACATCCGAAAATGATGGATTATTATTGTTAGTAAGAGTTACGAATGTTATAAATGCATAGTGCATTAGAAAGCAGAGAGAAATGTGGTGAGAAACATTGAAACTTGTGACAAAACACTCCTTAATGTTTAATTTAAAGTTTAAAAGTTTAACGTTTATTATACAAAAAAAAACAATCGAATACGAATTAAAATACGAAAAAGCACGTGAAATTCAATAATTATATTATCTGTATAACTTGTGGTTGTACATTGACTAATTTATTTTTATTTATTGATGATTATGTAGACTAGTAATCTTAAATAACCTTTAGTAACCTTTGTGTCCTCTGAATCGTGTCCTGTTGTCCAACTGTAACATACATTTTATTATTTATTATTATGATATGTTGTGTTTATGTATTAGTGCTGTTAATATTAAGGTTATATTTACCAATGAGCGTTTACACTCAAAAAATGTGTTCCTAAGTACTTGACATTCCATTGGAACGGAACCATCGAAGGTGTTGAGGCATTCACGGGGTGTTTTTCGTTGCTGTAAGTATACAATTTAATGTTTTATTAATGTTAAGGTTCAATTTATTCAATTTAAAATAAGAAAATCTTGATTCATTTTAGTTTTATTACTAGTACCGTAATATACTATTTATTAATTTACTTGAGATATAGGCAACTGCACATACATCAAATACAAATTTAAAAATTTTGAAACCCAAAACTTAGTTAAGGTTTACTACTATAAATATTAAATTATTTATCGTTATTTGAAATATTTAAGTATAAATTATTGAATTTATTGCTTAATTTAATACTTTACCAATTGACAGCAATCACTGCGTAGCAAACACAATTTAAGATCTGCCCTCACACCAGAACATGTTGATTTGTCAGCCAGGCGTTCACCCGGTTCAGAATACTCCATTTTATTTATTGTACTAATAAATAATAATTAATTGCGACTTATATTTCTAAAATTAATGTTTTGGCTGGTGTACTTTGACAAATATTTATTGGTTAAGTTATTATTGGTTATTATTCAGAGATCGACACTAGCGCTGTATCAAATCGCGATTAAAACAGAAAATAAAAGAAAAATAATTCAAACTAGAAACAAAAATAATTATTCCAAACTAATAAAATTATTACAATAATTTAAATCAAATTTAAATTTATTAATTTCCGATTTCAGTAATTAATACGTCTGTACTATATTTCTTTTAATTTTAGTTATGTTGTTATTTGATCTTAACCTTCAAACTTTAAAACCTTAAAACACCATGTCTAGTTTGCATCTTAACAAAAATATAATAAAACTACCCAGAAAAGTGTACCAAATAACAACAAAATGTGTCTCTACATGGAAACAACCTACAGGGTACGAAACTCCAGTAAAAATTTACAATTGCATAGCAAAAACTCAAGTTCCTTTGATCGTCAGTAACAAACATTTGGTTTCTTGGTACACTTGTGGACCTACAGTCTATGATGATTCTCACATAGGACATGCAAGTTGTTACATGCGTTTGGATATTATACAAAAGATTTTGAAACATTTTTATGGGTTGAATATTGTTTCAACTATGAATATCACTGATATTGACGACAAAATCATTATGCGAAGCAATACCAATAAAATATCTGTTAATGACTTAAGTAAAGAGTATGAAAAAAGTTTTTGGAATGATATGGATGCATTAAAAATATCTAGACCTAATAAAGTACTGAGAGTTACTGAAAATATGGATTTAATTATAGATTTTATTCAAAAACTTTTGACTGACAGTTTAGCATATAAAGGAACTGATGGGAGTGTTTATTTTGATGTTAAAGAATTCGAGTCTAGAAATGAAGCTAATAAATATGGTAAAATGCAAAATTTGGCTAGGGATAACAAGGAAGATGGGGACGAAAAAAAAGTTAAGGTTAAAAAAAATATGGAAGATTTTGCTTTGTGGAAAGCTGCAAAACCAAGTGAACCAGTTTGGGAGGCTAGTTTCGGCCAAGGAAGACCAGGATGGCATATAGAATGTTCTTCAATGGCTAGTTCGTTTTATGGTTAGTAAATCTTTAATAAAATTTAATTTTTTAACAATTTTTATATTGTAAATGCAAAGACAAACAAATGTGTGTTTTGGGTTGCCTATAGTCAAATACTTTTAACGTCAATGGTTGAGTTTTATTAAATAATTTTAATTATTTTAAGGCAAAACAATAGATATCCACGCTGGAGGTGTAGATCTTCGTTTCCCACATCACGAAAACGAAGAAGCACAATCGTGCGCGTATCACAATTGCACTCAATGGGTAAATTACTGGATCCACGCCGGCCATTTACATCTTCCACATTCTGTCAAAATGTCAAAATCTTTAAAAAACACAGTATCAATCAGTGATTTACTCAAAACCTGCGACCCTACAGTTTTTCGTATGATTTGTTTGTTAACAAACTACAAAAATAATATAGAATTTTCCCCTGAACACATTAAACTAGCTGAAACTCACATTAAAACATTTAAAAACTTTATTTCAAATGTTACAAATCTAGTTCGACATAATGTTGGCATCACTGTAAATCCAGAAGTT
Organism: Atheta pasadenae; assembly: GCA_030264155.1. NCBI lineage: Eukaryota > Metazoa > Arthropoda > Insecta > Coleoptera > Staphylinidae > Atheta > Atheta pasadenae. The sequence goes on along the minus strand of JARJDS010038426.1, from coordinate 3,740 downwards.
TTAGTGACAGAACTAACAAAAACAATTGAAATTGTTGATGGCAGTTTGTGTAAAGATTTTGACACTGCTGGTGTTGTTACAGCGATTGAAAGTTTAATTTCAGTTTGTAACAAAGTTATACATAGTTCCAGTTCTGGTTATGATGTAAGTGGTAAGCGACATAATTCAATTGCGTCGTTACTAGCGGTGGTGAATTACGTACAAGATGTAAGTCAAAGTTTTGGTTTAAATTTTAACGAGGACATTGGAGTTGTCGGTAATAGCGAGTTTAATGAAGTTATGGATTTGTTGGTTAACTTTAGACATCAATTAAGGACGTTGTCATTGGTTAGGAAGGATAAGGAAGGTTTAGAATTGTGTGATGATGTTAGGGCAGAGTGTAAAAAGTTAGGAATTGTTTTAAAGGATGGCGCAAAAATATCTAGTTGGAATAAATGAATAATATAAAAAAAACGTTAAGCATCTTGTTTGGGAAACAAAAGAAACAAATTTAGAAATGTAGATAATTTTTTTTGGAACGTTTATTTTTATTTTGTTAATATTTGTTTTATGTGTGAAATATTGCTATATATTTTAGTACAAAATATTTAAATATTTTATTTTACTGTTATTTGTTGATAATAATTAATTTATTTATAGTATTTTAATTATATTCACAATAATTGTTCATATGTGTATGATCCATGTGCTTTATATGATCTGCATTAGTTCTTAAGCTCTCCGCACTGGAGTGGCGCTAGTGTCGTCGTAACCGTGCATGAGCCCACTGTTGCGTTTTGTTTCATTCGTGCGCTCAGTGTGCTCCGCGGCGCGTTGGTGTTTGTATTAAAAGTCCCGCCCGCAAAACATACGTCCGTACGTCGTATTTCTCTAGGCTTCGGCGCCGCTCCCCACAACCAACAGGATTACCAGTCTAGTTCAAGCTACTTTACTTATATCGCAAAACTAGTGTACTACCTACGGTTTACTCAATTCAGACCATTCGGTAACGCCGGCGATCGGCATTTGTTTTGTTACAATCGCCGTGTTGTGTGTGTGCGTGAACAGAGTCCCGAGTCGAGTGTCTCCTCTTCTTGCGCGCTCGCCGACTTCTTACCACACACTTACCGCATCGCCGGTGTGTGTTGTTCTTCGCACGGCACAGTCCGAAGCATCCGAACTTGTTCACCACGTACACACGGACAACAACCATCAGAATCACCAACAGCGTGCAGAATCATGGCCGCCGACTTGACTCCCGAACAATTGATGGTGAGCTACATTACATTTACATTCAATGCGATTTTTATCGATCGTACATAGACAATAGATTGATCGCCTATGTGCGTATCGATTTGTGATGGTTTTGTGTCGCTTTGATGTGGTTGTCGATGCGATGGGAACGCGTGAATCGCGAGACTCTCGTGAATCATTCGCGTGCGTTGAGTGCGTTTTGCGTTTATCTTTACGAGCGGATGCAATCAATGAAAGCTTCATGGACTTGTGGTGCATCGACAATATGCAATGCAATTGTATGCGAATACGAGTATGTGAATGTTTAAACATATAAACTGTATATGCGATTGTCGATTGTTTATTGTCTAAAGTTTTGTGCTACATTTTTGTTAAATGTTTGCAATTCTTAACTCACACAGGAATACAATACACACATAAACAAATTGCTGATTGTCATTGTTGATGACAATCTTTTTCATTTGTTTTGTTTACTTACCACACCAACAAAAAACAAAACACTCCGTTTGTGTGTGTGTGTTTTATTTTACATATTCCCGTTTTTATTCCACAATGTTTGATTCATGATTCGTTCATGTTTCATGTATACATATTTCATATTTACTTACACCACTTAATCGTTTTACCCTTTGGTTGTGCGGAATGTTTCAAATGTGTTTGTGCTTTCGTCGCTTCGTTTAGCGCTGATGCGTACGGGTTTAATTGAAGCAATGAAGCGCGACGTAGGCGTGTTTTGTTGCTGTCGTGTGTGTAGCCCATAGACACTACCAGTATGCTTAGTAACTGGCTGTGTTGTTGTGTGTGTAGGTGTAAATTGTAAATAATTGTTCATGAGCAAGCAGCCGGCTTATGAACGAGGACGGGGCACCGGCGTAATGTCGACACATGAAAAAAATCAGTCGGCGTAAGCGTTTTAACTCGTATTGTGCTTTGTTGCGCGGTAAGTCGGTGGTTAGAATGTCACACTTGGTGTGACATTGATCTTGGTGTTAGTTTGTGCGCAGCGGTGCATCTGCATTTACATTGGCAACTGAAGATGTGGTAATGAGGTAATGTTATATATATATATATATGTGTGTGTGTGTGTGTATGTTTAGGTGATTGAAAGCAGAAACGAGTGTTTTGTGTTAATGTATGTTATATTTGCGAATTATGAGTTTCGTTGACTGGTTGTTGGAATCATGCGTATGTAAGTGTGCACGTGTGGAAAAATGAACACGTGTGCTTTCTATTTCATGCATCATCATATACGAATATTTGTTTATATTTGGACGTCATTCACTTTTTTTTATAAGGGTAAGAGAAAGTGATTTTGGCAACTTTGTAGTCTAATTAGATTTTTACCATTTTCGCCAAAATGTGCTTTAGTTAATGAGGAATAACATTTGTTGGAATCATTTTTTATATTGTAATTAGAAGTATTAGATTTTAGGGTTTTTGTGTGTTGAAAATGATAGTATTTCAATTACTATCACTCAACCTTCAAATTTTGTTAGATTATTGCGATTTTTTAAAAACACCTGCGTTATATTCGAGGATTTCACCCAAAATATAAAAAAATATCATTAGTTTCTTTTAGTTATAAATATTAACCTAACATTTTTTGCGTAAAATTGAATCAACATAACGGCGGTGGCGGCATATTAAATTTAAAACTCCTCTGTCTAAAGTTTATTATTATTAATATTTATAGTTAAAGTTACAAGAACTTGTGTCGTATAATGTAATAATACAGACATTTTTTTAATTAATCCTTAAAGTTTTGTTTTTATGGAAGTGTAATAGTTTTTTGTGGTTTTATTTTGCAAAACATGGTATATTACTCATGATAACACCGACGCCGCCCACCTGTGGCTTCATTATTTGCCACGAGTTGGTATATTATCGATTTGTCTCCAAGGACAAAGCGCTGAATTTATTTTCTAGGAATACATATTTTCATTAATATCTTGTTGTGTGTGGTATTATTTTTAATTATTTACTTAGATAATTTTAATCAGTAATTCTAGAGTAATATTTATTTATTTATTGTTAAATGTTTACTAAATAAACATGCTGTATTCGAGACAATAACCTCTAAGTAAAAATAACAGATTACAGTTTTTTGTTTGTTTGCAAATTAGAAAATGTATTAACGTTATCTGTCTATTTATACCTACATTCAGTTTTATTTTATTATGAATAATATTTGTCAGCATGATGGTTACAATGTGGGTAACCGTTCCGTTTAATCGTTCAATGACTAGATTTCTTTTTGTTTTTCCCGTTCCCTACTTGAATATCTAGTTTATACTCTACCTACTCGTACTAGGTAGATATGAACATTGTAAAATAAGCAGCTAGTCTTGCTCCTGGCACGTACGGTTGTTTTACATTTGTGTGACTGCTAACCTATGTGAAGTTAGCCACGGATTTCAGGTAGCCCAGCAATTTATTTCTCCATAAGAAATACATGGGAGAGCCACTAAAAGTCAAATAACTTCTAAACTAAGTAATTGCTTCACCTA
>JARJDS010038416.1:0-15702 GCA_030264155.1 Atheta pasadenae | reverse complement strand
GTCCCTTATTTCATCTGTTTGTATTCGTCAGAAATGCTCTTGCATTACTGGGCCATACTCTCCAAGCAGTTGAATTTATCCCGGAAAATCTAGTATTAGACTGAAACACGCGATCAACGCTAGATTTCTTTTTGCCAAAAACTTACATACAGAAATTATACGTCTTAAAACATTGTTCCAGTGAATTCGTTCACTATCAATAACCTGCTGTGCTTGTTTATCAATCGTTAGTTTCTTTTCAAGCCTCAGTTGAATTTTAATCGTTACTGCCTTCAGTTGTGAATTTTGAAGAAGTATTGGAATATGTTGAACTATAAACTAGCCAGTCACGATTAACGGTTTCGCTATTTGACAATTTATGTTTCTAAAAATTGTCAGAAAAAATAGCGCCTTTTCATATCCTTTGGGTAATCTTTGTCCACAATTCTGAAAGGTCCATTTTATATTATATTTAATTGAATTGCATTTGTCATTGGTGGGCACAATGCGGGATCTTTCATGTCGATAGATGAATTTTGTGGTGGTGGCAATTCAGTTCTACTGTTCAGTTCACTGCCACTGATAATTGTTTTCAGAGTATTCCGATTTACTTTACAAACATTCAGCTTGTTGCAAAATTTCAAAGTCTTGTTGGCATTTATCGGTTGATACAAACGACGACAATTCATCGTGTTTTGCATCTGTATTCTCCTGTGGAAAATGCATATAGTCGCGATGTGTATCATACCCATTAACATATTTTATATAAGAAAACATATAGAATCTAGCGAACTGTTCTATTATTAATTCAAATAGTATATGCTCATTACAATGGAAAATAGCGTTAATGTACTTGGTACTCAAATACTTCAATATCGTCTTGTAGTGACGAGTATGTGCGTCTATTAATTTCGGCAAATAATAATGACATATTTGTGTCAATTGTGAAAAAGTTCGGCTAAATGCAGTGTTTGGTCTTCAAGCATTCCTTACCGTATTCTATCAATAAATGCGATTCGTTTCAGTAGTAATCAAATTTTCTCTGCACTTATTGCGCTGTCCAACTTGGCGAAGTACAATTTTAGCAATAGTTCAGCAATAACCTAACTATAATTAAATAGATAAGTTGATTGTTTTTGCAGTGTGTTGCTTAACTTAACAACTTATATCTAAATACCTCTCGCAATCTACGGCAACGGTCACTTCAACTTTGCTATTATTTCTAATAAGAACGCGCAGATCACTTTCACAAGTTGCACCAAGTGAATGCAGCGTTTGTCACTAGGAAGCTTTAAAAAACCGTTGCCGTGGGGATTATATTTCTTATGTCAATGCTCGAATCCGCGAGAAGACATTCTCATGCGGATCTTGATTAAAGCTCCTTGGCATAACAAATTGTTGGAACAATATATATTTGATGAGATTTTACCAAACGTTTTAGACATCGATCTCAATGAGATTTCACCTGAAGAGACCCCCTCGACAAACGTCCACTTGACACTTCGCCATTACCAAACCACGGCCAACCTGTGTTTATGTTGTGACACCCACAACACAAATTTAAACTCTTTCTTCCTAAGAATTGAACAAATATATTGAACATTTTCAATGTTAGTTCTCAAATTCTTAAGTGAGGGTGGCAGCTTTTGTTTTTCCGATATCTCAAAACGCATACTTTGGAGGATTTCCTTCGCTTTCTCCTAAAATGCATGGTGTTTTGAGTCTGCCTTCACCTCCTCGAATTTGAATCGAACTCCCATTAAAACTATCGAAGGGACGATCAAACAAAATAACAAATTCGCCAGACTCCTCGGCGAATTTAAAATCATTTACATTAATAAAAAAGAAATCTGGTTAAGAACATACCGCTTCTTGCCATCATATCAATTACAGTGCCCACTGTTGCGGAGAGGACCTGGGTGACGAGTTTTACTTTCATTTTCTTCATTTGTCGAGGAAAGATATGCGCATCGGTAAACTTCTGCATATGCTTATAGATAAATTCCACCCGTTCTTTTTTATATATAGTCACGTTGTCCTGCCATGATGCCCTCAATTGCTAAAAAGTATTCCTGATGCGTTTTATCAGGTGCGGGACAACAAACAAAGGAACACTGAGTAGGAAACTTCTACATTCCTCACCTCGGCGTAAGAAATCGTCTATTAATTTCAGTCATTGCTTTCTTGTTCCTAACACAATAATTTATGATTGTAAAATGACCACTGGGGACATACTCAACTTGATCAGGTGGTAGAATCTCGAAGAACTTGTAGACAACATCAAGAATGTTATCAACATTCGTCAAGATATCTATCAGCTCCTTGAGGGAAGGTTTGCACTGTTCATCCGAGGCAGTAGTGTTCTCTACAGATAAGCTGGAGTATTTCACAGCATCACTAAATGCAGCCACTCTAGATGATTTTGCTTTGTATGATGGTTTCAAAGTTTTGAAAGTCATTGCTGACTGGAAAATGGTGTGGATAAGGAAAGCCTTTGATTAAAGGCTCAGTTAGTAGGCATGGGACAAAGTTACAAGCCAGAACCTTGATACTATTTGTCAAACCTAGCTCAGCACCAGAAACAGGAAAATTGACCACTGCACTAGCATTCTTTCATACTTGAAAGCTAGTTGGTGCGAAGGATTAGAGAAAGTCTGAGCAAAGTCAGCACCAATGGGTCTTTCTTAGCACTAGAGGACACTCCATAATCAGAGATGAGGGCAATCATCACAGTGAAGTCATGTGAATCTATGGTGTTACCAATTATGAGTTTGGACACACTTGGACCTCTCACATGAAATATAGAGAGCAGATAAACCATGTCCTTAACTATCATGGCATCAAACTCAGTTTTAGGGATGTGGTCTCTCTTCATCTTTGCATATGCTTTTGTCATAAATGTCCTGAGCAATAGAGGAGCATTGAATCCAGAGAAAACCAACTTGCTCAGTGTGGGGATCATCACTGCCAGAGTGGTTGTCAAGTTTTGCTGCATTATCTCTTCCACTTTCTGCCCCGCAGAAACAATTTCTCTTTTAATTTCAATTTCAGAAAATGTGAGAAAATAACAAATAGGTTGCTCCCATTTCCATTTAACACCACGCAGCATGAAAACCAGGGCATGTTGAGCAAACTCGGAGGTGTCGCCGTCCCCAACATTGGTGAAGCTCTCAATATCGTCTTTGGCCTCATTAAATCTAAAAAATAGATGTAAAGCAATTACAATCGGGTTGGCTAAACTAGTGTAACAAAGAATTAACTAATAGATGGATCTTTCTCATCCCGGATTAGAGTGCACGTTTTATCTAATGGCGACATTCTCGCAGATTAATTTTTGAGACGCAATTACTGCATTATAAATGCCACAGTCCATGTCGACATCTTTTAACAATGTTAATATTGTTTTCCTCAATGGCAAGACAAAATCTCGACGTACCATGTTGTACAGTTTGGGCAAACACTTAACCATGTTAACCCCATGAGTTTGCCATCTTCTGGGAAAACGGTGTCCATGTGGAGAGTTTTGTTGTTGTGTGACATGACTCCTAATCCGGATTAGCTAAGGATTTCTGACATGTGATTGCAGGCTTTCCATTAAGCCAGCAAGGGAGGGAACTCATACATTTGCTTTTTTCCTCCAAACAGATTTGTTTCATATAACCAATAGACGGTTAACTTATAATTCTGTTGGGTTTTGGTCAGTATCTTTCTGCAATTAGGAGTCAATTCTCCAAAACTTCCACCGGCAGTTAGATGCTTGTAAGAATGTCGGGCTGATGTTTGATTTTGGGAAGATCTTTGCTGCTTTCCAGTTGTGGTATACCCTTCTGTAAAACACAAGAACACAGTCCCCACAAGTTTATTAAACATTTGAACAATTTTTAACAAGCTTAACCAACAAACAAAAATTTAATAAAAAAAAACTTAACACGGATGTTGACACTTTTGGGGTCTTTTTTATATTTTCTGTGGCTAGCCACTGCTTCATCAGCTAATATGTCTCCCTTGAAGTGGGAAACATCACCACTAAGTAAGGCATTTATACGAGTCAAGTATTTCTTCATAAATAGAGGCACAAACTCCCAAATTAATTGTTCACTCTGGGCTTTTGTATACCTCAGCATGTGCTTCCATCTCTGGCTGGCTGGCTACTACATTGACCATTTCACCCTCTCCTTTAGCCATTCATTGACTTCGATTAATTGATCTGCACTAAAGTGATGGTTGCACAGCCGATAGTTGCTTAAAACCATTTTATATGGAATGCTAAACAATTTCACATTGTTAATGGCTGTTAGCCAAGCAGTATTGAAACTTGTGTTAACTTCAGATACGAATACATCTGATTAGTCTTTTAAACAATTTAACAATTTTTAACAAAATACCAATATTGAAACTTGTGTTAACTTTAGATACGAATACATGTGATTCACCAAGAAACAAAAATTTAATTAGAAAACAAACTTGTCTCGGATGTTGTCACTTTTTGGGGCCATTTTTATATTTTCTGTGGCTAGCCACTGCTTCCTCAGCTAATGTCTCCCTTGAAGTGGGAGACATTACCACTGTTGCGAACCACATAGCCAAACTGAATAGAAACAATCTTCTTCACCGTCGCCAGAGCGTCTTTAAAGTATAGTCTACGCACAAACTATCAAAGACGGCAAAATTCGCCGAGTACCCGTCGAAAACAAATAAAACGGTTTACACAAATCAGATAATAAGTTCGATTTGTTGTAACTGATCCCTCGAACCCGCAAATAGTCGCGTACTGTAAATTCTATAAACCACAACATCCTCATACAAACATAAAAATACAAAATCGGCCACCCATTTTCTGGTTTACATAAACCACTAAGTAGGGCGTTTATACTAGCCAAGTATTTCTTCATAAACAGAGGCACAAACTGCCGAATTAATTGTTCGAGTATGTGCGTTTATTAATTTCGGCAAATAATAATGACATATTTGTGTCAATTCTGAAAATGTTCGGGTAAATGCAGTGTTGGGTCTTAGTAAAGCATACCGGACCGTATGCCTTTAATTCTATCAATAAATGCGATTTGTTTCAGTAGTAATCAAATTTTCTCTGCACTTATTGCGCTGTCCAACTTGGCGAAGTACAATTTTAGCAATAACCCAGCTATAATTAAATATATAAGTTGATTGCTTTTACAGTAAGTTGCTTAACTTAAAAACTTGTTTTTAAATTCCTCTCGCAATCTACGGCAACGATCACTTCAACTTTGCTATTATTGCTAAAGAAATCGATAAAGAAATTCACATGCGGATCTTGTTTAAAGCCCCTTGGTATAACAAATTTAAGCCTTTCTTCGTAAGAATTGAACAAATATATTGAACATTTTCAAGGTTAGTTCTCAAATCCCTAAGTGAGGATGGCTCCTTCGCTATAGACTATAGAAGAGGCGATCAAACAAAATATTCGCCGGACTCCTCCCCGAATTTAAAATCATTTACACTGTAGTGAAAATACCGAATTAAAAAAGAAATCTGGCTAAGAACATACCGCTTCTTACCATCATATCAATTATAGTGCCCACTGTTATGGAAAGGACCTGGACGAGTTTTACTTTCATTTTCTTCATTTGTCGAGGGAAGATATGCGCATCGGTAAGCTTCTGCATATGCTTATAGATAAATTCCACCCGGTGTTGCTTATACAGTCACGTTGTCCTGCCATGTTGCCCTCAGTTGCTAAAAAGTGTGTGGGACATCAAACAAAGGAAGGAATTTCTCTTTCACCGAATAGGAATCTTCTATTTTTACATTCCTCACCGTAAGAAATCGTCCTTTGTTTGCTTGGTTAACAATTTTATAGCCGCAATATTCGATTCAGTTTGGTCACAAACTGTTGCTACTATATCGAAACCAGATATCTGCACTACAGAAACTATTTCGTTTGTACTTCCAATTCCAGAAAAAGTGAGAAAATAACAGGTTGCTCCCATTTCCTTTTAACACCACGCAGCATGAAAACCAGGGCATGTTGAGAGAACTCGGTTGTGTCGCCGTCCCCAGCATTGGTGAAGCTCTCAATATCGTCTTTGGTCTCAGTAAATCTAAAAAATAGAATAAAAACGATTACAGTCCGGTTGGTTAAAATGTAACAAAGAATTACCTAAGAACTGGATCTATCTCATCCCAGATTAGAGTGCAGGTTTTATCCAATGGCGACATTCTCGCAGATTAATTTTTGAGAGACGCCATTACTGCAATATTAATGCCGCAGTCTATGTCGACATCTTTTAACAATGTTAATATTGTTTTCCTCTATGGCAAGATAAAATTTCGACGTACCATGTTGTATACTTTAACCATGAGTTTGTCATCTTCTGTGAAAAGGCGTCCATAATTATTGTTGTTGTGTGACATGACTCCTAATTCGGATTAGCTGAGGTTTTGTGGCATATGATTCCAGGCTTCCCATTAAGTCAGAATTTTCATAGGTCTATTGGTTAACTTATAATTCTTATAAAAGAGTGCATGTGTTGCATACAACATTTATTTTAAGTGCGTTAACAACCAATATTGAAACTTGTGTTAACTTCAGATATGAATACATCTGAAAGCACGCTTTACCTTATCATATGATTCGTTGCCGATGGGTTCGCCAAGGCCATCAGCGACAAGCATCCTGTCGACATGGGTAAGGTTTGCATGAGCTATTTATTGTTGTTGTCGGTCATTCGAAGTGAGGTTCAACCAGGTTGAACCACGTTCTCTTCATCATTTCGTGGCGAAAAATTACGTAGTTGGGTTTAGTAGTGTTGGTTACCGTATCTGTTGTCGATGGCGTCGTGATGACGATGATGCGCACACACTTACACACAAAAATTAAACAAAATAAAACAATTTCCTACAATATTAGTATAGTAGAAGAAGAAGAATAAAGATAGGAGAAAGTCGGTAATCGTTTGGGGTAAAGTACAATAAATAGTTGAGGAAAGGGTATTCCTGGAGATTAAGGAATACCCAGAAATTAAAGTAAGTAAAATAAATAAGAAATAATAGCAAGTTTTGAAGTCCCCACAAGTCTTTTAAACATTTTAACAAACAAAAATTTAATAAAAATAAACTTAACACGGATGTTGCCACTTTTTGGGGCTTTTTTATATTTTCAATGGCTAGCCACTGCTTCCACAGCTAATATGTCTCCTTTGATTTGGGAGACATCACCACAATATTGAAACTTGTGTTAACTTCAGATACGAATACATCTGATCTTTTAAACAATTTAACAATTTTTAACAAAATACCAATATTGAAACTTGTGTTAACTTTAGATACGAATACATGTGATTCAACAACAAACAAAAACTTAATAAAAATAAAACTTGACACGGATGTTGTCACTTTTTGGGGCCTTTCTTATATTTTCTGTGGCTAGCCACTGCTTCCTCAGCTAATATGTCCCCTTGAAGTGGGAGACATCACCCCTGAATAAGAACAAGTTTTTTCACCGTCGTCAGAGCGTCTTTAAAGTATAGTCTACGCACAAACGGTCAAAGACGACAAAAATCATCGAGTACCCGTCGAAAACAAATAGAACGGTTTACACAAATCAGATGATAAGTTCGATAATTAGGGAAAGTACTTACCCGTAGAAGTTTTCAAACAACACTAAACTTTATTTACAATTATTTACTCTAACTTAAACTAGTTGCGCATGCTCACTTCAGGTGTGCTTCCCCTTAAAGCTCTGAGAGCTTTTTCTGGCCGCGCTCGAACCTACCAACAACATTTTCTGGATAGTAGGGCGTTTATACCAGCCAAGTATTTCTTCATAAACATAGGCACAAACTGCGGAATTAATTGTTCGCCGATATTGTATTCGTGATAAACTCCTGCTTCGGGGAACAAAGACAGAAGGATTAGCTCTAACTTTCGGGAAATAGATTGCTGGAAAATGATCTAGTGAAGAAATGTATCAGCAGCTGCATATAAATCGAAAACAAATTGAATAAAGGGTGTGTGAGGCTGAAGGATTAACGAAGATGATTGATTATACTCGTGATCGTTACAAATAGTCTGGGAATTGGATCTTATTGAAAGAAAGGAAATGTCGATGCGCAACATTGCTGTATACGCGTCTTCGACTTCGATTAGAAATGAAGGAATCAATTTTGTACTAGGCAACGTCTAAGTTGACGGATTCTTCGGGAATTATATCTGAGACGGCAAGGAATTTCTGCAAGGCACTGACGATCACATGTTAATTGATTTGAATAGATGCTCATTAGTATCAGGGGATTTTAGTTGGAACAAATTCTCCTTTAATGTTCGAGCTCCCCGAATAGTCGACGCACAGTCTATACCTTCACCTTTATACTTTCTCAATAAATGTGGTATAACTATAGGCCATGGTCTTCTATTACACTTTCCCCATCCCAGAAGTCCACGACACTAGCAGTAGAAGCAGAATCGAATTCGGGTGTAATTGGTCGTCCTCTTCGTCGCTCTCTTCCGCTGACGAGACAACTCTCCTCCTCTTCGGACGAACTATTTTCTTCTCCACTGAGGCCAGCATTGGTTGCCCAAGGGGTTTGTCTGACTCCTATTTGCTAAGGACTTCCCCGTCTTCTTCTTCTTCGATCGGGCCCTTGGTCCTCGCTGCTTCTTTGCTGAATAACTTCGAAGCTTGAGTTGGACCTGGAACTTCTTCTTCGAAGTCGGAAATGTTGTTGCATCCTGGACGTGACATGTTGCTAGTAGTAACTCTGGTAGAGAACTAACTCGGTATAATAAAATTTCATTTATGAGTTCCTCCTTCTTCAACCCTGCCGTGAAGAAGTATACCAGAGACTGCTTCCACTTTCTTTGGACCCCCACTAACATGAAGACCAATGCATTTGTGGCAAACTGCGTGGACCTCATGCCCCCTGTCCTAATTCATGGAACCCCTTTACACAATCATTCTTCGCATTATAACTAAGGGAAAAATTTAATTAATAGGTATATAAATAAAATCTGAAAAGAATTACCTCAACGACTGTTTTATGGCCATTTCGTCTATGATTAAAACGGCATACCTGTCCGCAAACTCCATTTTGCTTGCAGTTTCGTTCAGCGCATCTAATACTTGCGGATGGAGACCGATATCAAATTTGACGCTGTTCATGAGCCCTGTCAAAGTTTGCTAAGAAGGTAGAGCAAAGTCCCTCCTTAAATATTTATAAAACTTGGGAGACTGTTTGAGCTGAGCCAACGCCAACAGCTTCTGCCAGCATCCACCGACCCTTGCGCCTTTTCCTTGTAAGTTTATTTGTGATCGAAGGTCCGACGAAACCCCGACGACATAAAGGGTCCACATCACTACTTGGTTGCACAATTCAATAAAATAACAGATCACGCACATAGCCTCGGCATTTGGATGTAGTTGGACGTATTGAAGGACGATAATGCGAAGCCATGACGATGTGGAGAGCCCGTGATTACTGGTCGGGTCTAATCGGAGCTGCGCAAATTAATAACACGTTTAGTGAATGATAATTTTTCATGTTTAAAAAATGTCGTTCTTCTTCACTGGGTTTTAACAACCGAACGTGAGTGCCATCTACCACTCCGACAATGCCTGGAAACCGATACAATTCCCAGCATTTCCTCTTCGCGTCGTCTTGCTCCCCATGGCTGACCGGAAATTGGATGAAACCATTGGCAATTTGTTCCATTGCATGGCACACCTCATCCAAGCACACACTTACTGTCTGCTGTGCGATTGCCAGGTTGTATTCCATTCCAACACACTGTTGGTAGCTACCATCGGCGAAAAATCGCAGTGCCGTCAAGACCCTATGCTCCACACTAAGCCGTCGCTGAGAACCACTCTGTTGGTGTGGACGCAGGAATTGCAGTAGCTCTTACGTTTTTCTGGGAGTTAAACGAAAGAGTTCAACGAACTGCTTTTCTGGCAGACGGCAAACCCGAAAAGCTTGCCGCAGCATTGCTTGCTCGTTTTTTAACCGAGTCAAAATTTACCGATCTTCCGAGTAGAATAAACAAGTTATTCATGGTGAGGAAGTTATCTTGATATCGCAGCAACGGAGTCAGTCAAACTGACTCAAAATTATTCCGTATGATCTTTTATGGTAGCGCAAGATTTATACGGCCATTGAAGTCTTTTAATACTTCAAATTTGTTCGTACATTGCTTTTGGAAAATATAACATAAAATATTACTTCTAAAGGCGTTATTATAATCAAAAGTAGGTCAGTCATTCTGAGACTGCAAGTGTCGAAGGCTATGCCTCCAACGTCTTCGTTGGTAGGGCTCGTAAGGCTCGTTTGTATATGCTTTAATTTGTCGCATATTGCCATCATCTTGCGAGCGAGTAAGACGTAAAGGTCTACTCTCATACTCACGCATAGCGGAGAACTCCTTCATCACATACATATGTGAGGGGCTTGTTGGAATTGGGTTTATTATAATCAACCGTCCACCAATTAGCTGGGGGGAACGTCCCGTGCGGGAGGTGTTATACGGTATAGCGATCCGTCAAGGGGGACTTGGTGGACTGTCCCCTGCGGTGGTGGTTGGTTAACCTAGTACTGCTGCCGCCCCGAGACGTGGGTGATGTAAATGTCTCGGCTCCATCGGATTGTGTCGGACACCATCAGCATGCGTAGCGGCTGGTGATGCCCATGGAGCGAATGACGGCCTCGTTGGCAGGATCCCAGAGTCCCGATTTGGAAAACAAAGTTAAACTGCCTCCCTTTGAGCTTCGAGGACGTCTGCCTCTGGCTTGTATTTGGCGAGCTTGTTTGTCGATAATGATAGTTCTCCCATTACACGCTCCCAACTGCGCTCGGTTGACCTCACTGACCAGCTCGGAGGAAGCGCCTTTAGAAGGCGCGCCTGCACCGCGTTGTGGCGTAGCGTCCACGCATTTGGTTGTAGTTTGCAGTGGTTGATCAAATGCGGAAGCGTCTCCACGACGGGACCACATCTCTGGCATCTTGTCTCCATCTCCAAAGCGTCGGGCTTCATTGAGCCGGACACACCCCAGGCCAGCCTGTAAAGCAGTGAGCCACTTTCCCTTGGTCTGGTTTGGACATCAGGCTGGCGACGTACATGGCGCGTACGCCAGGTAGCGGTCCAGGAGCTTCCGGGCTTGAGGCGGAACGTTCACGGGATCCACGGCTGTCTTCGCGATGACGACGGCTGCTTCCCCCGTATCCTGCAACACTTTAAAAGCAAAGAGCCCCTTAGAATATTACGCACCCTTGTCCACAGCGACGCGAATTGCCACCATCGCGTCCGAACACCCCTTCGAGTGACCCGGATAGGTTCTTGGGTTGTTGGCGCACGTCCTATCCTTTTTCTTACATTAATACTTACACGCAATTTGCTAGAAAAACTGTTTTGTTAGTGCAAAGCGACACGCAACAATAATTAACCATGATAAATGCAACGTAGAACAGAGAACACAAGCCGCTCTAGACGTTAAAAGCACGCTACCGAACTGAAAGCACGTGTTGAAAAAATGTTACATGATATGGTACGTGTAATCATGTGCACTATTTTGTCATTATTCCATGCTGTTTTTATGCCCGTCAAGACTGGTTATTTGATGGTTAGTAGAGTGGCCTTTCCGAAAACCAAATGGTTCATGAATAATGATCCCTTTTTTTTGTTAAGTTTGTTATCTAGTTTTGCATGCATTAGGACTTCTGTTAGTTTCGCAAAAAAATTTGTGATGTACATGTTGTTGATTTTAATTGTGATGTGTGTATCGTGTTTTTCATTTTCGTCGAATGTTATTTCTTTTTTGATGTAGGTTACAAGTTAATTGTGGTAAATTGTGATGTAATTTACAATATTTTTTGGTTTGTTTTTGCCGTTTGTGGCTTCCTGAACATAAGAGCCACGTGAATTTTGTTCGTTTCTAGGAAGTGTTTTAATGGTAGTATTTTATTATTGACCATCTGCGCGTTCCATGATATGATTTTAATTTTATAGAGTTTGGTTTTATAATCCATAAACTTCTAATATTAGTTGTATTTGTTCAGATTTGGATTTGCATGCATTCGTGGTCGTGGTTTTAATTCGTTGAATTCTTTGAATAAGTTAATGTAATGTTTCCGCGTTATGTTGTTCGTTAGTCCATTTTGGCGACAATGAAGGTGTTTCTATTTGTGTTTTTTTAAGTTCAGAAAGTTTTGTGTTTTACCTGAAAGTTTATTATTGTCACTTACGGTTGTTTTCTTACTGAGTTTGCTTATTTTGTTGTTGAATTTTTCTATAAATTCTATGTAAACTGGGCATTTCGAATAATTGGCTGGGTGTGATCCATGGTAGTTAGCGCATTTTGCAGGTGTGTCTCTTGTTTTGGTGCATTCATATGTTATATGGTCTTTTGCGCACTTGACGCATTTTGGTGGACTTCTGCAGTGTGTTGTACCATGGCCGAACTCCTGCACATTGTTACCCCGTTGGGTTTGTGATACTCACTGTATCAAATATTTACTCCGTCAATGTTCTTTATTTTTCTTATCTCGTTAAGGTCAGTGTCAATGGTTATTTTGATTAAATATGAGATTGATTGATGATCTTTGCGTGTTAATAGTTTTTAAGGCTAATAATTTCTGGAACATTATTTTTAAAGAATGATTCTAGTTCTTGTTCGTCACAAAAAGGTCTGCATTTTAGTACAATGGATTTATTTTGGTCTGTTTTGTTTAAATATGTGTGAAACGCTGGCGCTGTTGCTGGTCTATTTTCGAGCCATTTAACGATTTTAGTGTGATCTTCTTTTGTTTTTGGAATTATTGCGGATCTTTCGTCTCCGTAGTAGCATTGAGGTTTGTCTGCTACAATTTTTATATTGGCATGAAATAATTTAAGATCTTTAATTACTGATTTAATAACGATTGGTGGTTGCGCATTTTGAACTTTATTTGGTGCTGTGGTTGTATTTGTTTCTGTGGCACTAGAGGTTGTGGCTGTTAATTGCTGTTGTTTGTATTGTATGGTTTCAAGTGATTTTTGTTCACATTCGATTATTTTTTTTTGTTTGTTGCTCGCTTTCTACGTGGTACTTCAAAATCATCTTCATTCTCTATTAAATTGATGTTATTATCTTCATCCATAGCTTCTGATGACAGAATATCATATGGGTTTACTTTGTTTTGATTGTATTGAGATTTATTATAACGATATTCGTCCCTTTCTAGTGGAAACTTGCTGTTGGTAGCATTTATTCTTATTAGTTGTTCTTCTGACACTTTATTTTTAATTATTACTGCTTAACTAACTCAATTAATTGTTCTTGTTGCATATTGTGCCGTCGGACGTGCCTGCCATTACGATGTGCTGCACTGTGCGCGAGCTCACGGACTGCGTGTAGATTGTTTTCGATCATTGCGTTAGCTGCGATGTGCGTCGTGTTGACTCTCGTTCGCTACTCCTCGTTTATTAGATAGGAAAATAAAAACAATGTTTTAAATAACAATACTTCTTTATTAAACAAGTTTCACACAAATATATAAGTCTTTACAAAGGTTGTTACATATAGGTTTGTCTGTAATCTAATTTTTTACATTGTCTCTTCGACATTACGTCGCTATAAATGTAGGCATATTTTAAGTATTTATATAATTATTGTTAATTAGCATTGAGTGTTTTGTTGCTTTTTGTTTCGGGAAGGAAAATAAAACAAAATTAAGCAGTTCTAATAAGTGTTCCTTGAGCAAGGGTTTTATATATGTTTAGAGGTCTAGATGTTCGTCAGTCGTCTATGTTGATTATGTCGCTGTAAGTTTTTTGTTTTTTGTTGTAGTAATTACCTAGTTCTGTGTCGGCACTGTGAATAACGATTGTCATTGACTTTGTAATAAAAAAAAGTTTCTTGTAGCCTACTGTGAGTCCCCCATAAAAAAAAACAATTAGGGGAGCGATTTTTTTTTATTAAATCAAACAACGACTTAATATTTTTTTTATCATTTTCAAAATCGTAATTTTTGTTAATAAATAATCACGACTCAGTATATTTTAATTAGTTTATTAAAACACGTTAACTTCCATTTTACACTTTCGGTATTACCTTGAATCTTTGGTCAATATTGAATTCTGATGGTTGATGCTAAAAGCTAGTCGATTAAATTTATAAGTACCTTTGTGTGTTGATATTGTCTGAATTTCACTTGATGCTTCATCCACTTGAATATGTAGGTATGCTTTGTACAAATCAAGCTTGCAAAAATATTTTGAATTTCGAAGGCAATTCGATTTTTCGAATAGGATAGTGTGCACTTACTAACGTTTCATTTACTCCAATTTTATAATCGACACAGAGGCGTACCCCTCCGTCTGACTTTGGGATGACTTCAAGTGGCAATCGCTGTGTAATGTATTTAATTCTTCATCTACTCTGTCGATTAATGCGTATGGTATTTCTCTTTCTCTGTCGAATATTGGCATTGCTTCTCGCAATTTCAGTGTAACTTCAGGTGTAAATCAGGTACGCATCCGATTCTTTCTTCGAACACGTCTTTGAACTTTATGAATCTTTAGTTCATCTTCCATCTGTTTCTCAATGTTGATCAATGAGTTGATTTCAATGTTGGCTTTGTTTTCTAATTTGATACTAATTTGAGCTGTCGGATCCATTATCTTCCTAGAAGAACGCTGTACTCTTCTTCAATTGATGTCTCTGTCGATTGCTTAAATTGATAAAATTAATCTCTGGGCACGAAAGTGCATCCTGAACCCAAGTCGATTTCAAACGTAATGGGTTCATCGCTAAGTTGTTCGTTGTTGTAAATGTCTCTAATATTATAATTATTATAGGGAGTTTCTAATTTGGAGATTTCTTCGATTTGATTTTGGTTTGCATTGATCTTTCGTTTAATAATCTTCGGATATACACCTTCACGAATTGTTACATGACGTACATGTATTCGGGGTTAGTTCTGCAATCTGCAGCTTGATCTTACCGCATCGGAGGCAACTTCGACTACTTCTGTGAACGTAGTTGTTGATGGTGATTGCAACAGCTTTTCCCTTCTTTCATTGTCTTTTAGACCTCTTATGAGTTATTGTGCTCTCAGGAATGTATTTGCTGTGTCAGAAGTGAACTTACATTCTGGAATTGCACTTTTGAGTGTCGTAACGTACTCTGTGAGTGATTGACTTGCTGCTTGATAAGTGGTTATTAACCAGTTAACTGTGGCGATCTAGTGTTAGAGTGTACACCGGTGTTGCGTCACGAAAATCAAGAGATGACGGATATCGTCGTCACACAAAGTAAGTGTGACTGTTAAAATTTTTATTATAACCATATTAGGTAAATATTATAAAAGAAACATAAAT
This sequence comes from Atheta pasadenae, assembly GCA_030264155.1. Taxonomy (NCBI): domain Eukaryota; kingdom Metazoa; phylum Arthropoda; class Insecta; order Coleoptera; family Staphylinidae; genus Atheta; species Atheta pasadenae. Next base: position 396 of record JARJDS010038416.1, on the reverse strand, counting down.
ATTATAAAAGAAACATAAATTTAAAAAAGTCTATCTATATATATTGTTATATATAAAAGCTATGCATGGCTGGATGAATTTTGTCGATTTTTTTGTTTTATTTGTTATTGTCAGGAGAAGGTTCTTATGAAAGAAAAAAATAGGAAATTTGCGAACATAGTCAGAAACTGTTTACTAAATATATTTTATTAAAGGCTATCGACCTTGCCGGTCTTTCCGCCAATTACAGATTATACATGATATAATTATTAACAAAAAGTGTGTAAATGAATATACAGTAATACTGAAAAGCAGAATAATAATAATAATAACAAAAATAATAATTTTTCTGAAATAGGGTTAATTAGGTTGGTTCAGAGTAGAATTGGAGGAGGGTTTGTGTAGGGAATTTGTGTT
>JARJDS010038414.1:0-44066 GCA_030264155.1 Atheta pasadenae | reverse complement strand
TACAAACTGCAAAGATGACACAATTCTCCACTGCCGCTGCTACCGCTGTCATTTACCTGTAAGTTTAATAAATACTTTATAAACACTATACACCTAGCCACTATTCATCTGAACCATCTGAACCCTCTTGGTAGGAACTTGCCCGCGTCGCAACCAGCATGCCAAGTGAGTTAAGCCAAGCTTAGAACAAGTAGAGACAAATTAAGTCCTGAAATATTACCCTTTGCAGTTTGCTTCCCTCTGCATGTTGCACATTGATTTTCCTCTTCTTGGCTGTGTTAATTATCTGACTGACAGATGTTTCTTGAGCAACAGCCTCAGAGGTCACTTTCAAATGAGGCACAATGTGTGGATGCAGTTGAAGATTATTACCCTTTGTTAAATATTATCTTCAATTCATGCAGTCATTTTCTAACTAAAATAAGTATTTGATTAGGTCTGGCTATATTATTTCAATGATAAAATGCATACATTAAAGTGTTGTTTGCAACAAAATGAGATTTTTAGAAGTAATCTCAATATTTAATGCTTTTTCCCAGGCAGCTCGTCGATCTCCAGGACCAGGTGAAGACAAAAATAATAACTTTGGACTATTTACACTGTTGCTGGGGCAGCATCGCACAATGCAGTACTTCGTTTTTAGCTTGGGTGCCATAACTCAAAACTAAACACAAATAAACACAACTGAACGAACTGAATATAACAAAGTTTCAAAACACAATAAACGCACGTAATGCGCGCAATAATGGTGGCCTACCGAGCTTATTGAAGAACTTGATACGCTTGATACGCTTGATACGCTTGATACCCTTGATACCCTTGATACCCTTGATACGCTTGATACAGCTTGATACACTTTGATACACTTGTCAACTATGCTTGTCAACATTGAGATTTCTGCTGACTCTTGTCGGCTAGACTCGAACTACCTCGTGAAATATCGAATACGATATATGGCGTTTAACCACATTTAACCAAATTAAACCAAGTACATATTAAATATGGTTAAATCGATTAAAATAATTAAATGCAATTAAATACCACAGACATCTGTCAAATTTCACAGTGTTCTGTCAAAAAATAATTAAAAAAACAAATGGACGAAGAAAAGAAAATCTACACAAAAAGGTTACTTTCTTACATTTTAGGATAGATTAAAAGAAAAACAAAAAACATGTAATAAAATATGTATTCAGCAATCGTATCCAACAATTATTGTTCTCCGCAAAAGTACTCGACATGGGGCGGCAAAACACTTGTCTTTTAAAACCGCGCCGCAGGCACACAACGCGTACGTTTAAATATTTCTATTAAAAACGAATAGAAACTATTTTACATTTAAGTAATCAAACGCAACTTATACGCAATAAATCAATATTTAGTATATATAGTAATACTATGTTTCATTGTTAAATTCGAACGAGAAATTACTTAATAACTTTAAAATAAGTGACAGAGTGTGATGTGATACTTGGCAAGGCAATGATAAGTAATTGCATCTTTGAACATAGCATTAAATAAAAAATCTCAACTATGGTAACTAGTAACATAAAGTTTGTACAACAATATGTCTCAATAACAATCTGATCTAATACAAAAAACTCGCATTAAATTAAGTCAACAGTTTACAATGAGACACTTGCAACACTCACAACAAATCACAACGAATTACACGTGAATGAATTTTATGTACGTAATCAGTATGTGTGTCAAGTGTTTAACAAGTATACATTTTGTAATTATTTAAATTAAAGTTAAGTAATTTTAAGTAAATTGTGTGTGATTTTTAGAAACTATCCTAAGTAGTATCATAAAATCTTAAAAGTTCCACGTAAGTTTTGATCGACTTTTGTGATTCTGTGTGATTTTGTGTGTGGAAGAATAATAATAAAAAAAAATTGCCTACGTAATAAACGCCAACTCAAACAGTTACAAATGAATGAGAGGTAATGTGACGCCTAAGTTAGGCCAAACCGGCGTCTTGGCACATGCCGTGAAAGATGGTCGTACGATCAGCGAGAAGATTCGCGGGCGTATCAAATTCATGGATGGCTCCTCTGTCTAAAACAATGACACGATCAGAGTCCATGATCGTGTTGAGACGATGCGCGATGGTCAGGACTGTGCAGTCTTTGAACTCAGTGCGTATCGTGCGTTGGATGAGGTCATCCGTTTCCAAATCCACGGCTGCTGTAGCTTCGTCCAAAACCAACACTTTGGTTTTACGTAACAACGCACGACTTAAACATATTAGTTGACGTTGGCCAACTGATAAATTTTCACCACCTTCAGCTACTTCGTGATGTAATCCAGCTGGCAAACCTGCAATTACATTATTGATTTAGTTAAACGTTAAATAAATTAATGTAATGTCGGACGTACCAACAACAAACTGCTTCAAATGCGCATGCTCTAAAGCTTCCCACACCTCATTATCGGAATGTTTGTCGAATGGATCAAGATTCATTCGTAATGATCCAGAAAACAGGACTGCGTCTTGAGGTATAATTGTAAGACGCGAACGAAGGTCATGTAAACCCATTAAGGCGATATTTTGCCCGTCAATTACAATTTCACCATCCGCAGCTTCAATAATTCTAGAAAACACAGACTTTAAATTGTTTGGTTGTGAATTTAGGTTATGTATTACCTGAACAAGGCAAGTGTCAAACTACTTTTGCCCGCACCAGTACGGCCAACAATTCCTACTTTCTCCCCACCCTTAACTTCAAAGGACACTTTTTTTAAAACAAGATCCAAACCTTCGCGGTAACGCACCGCGTAATCTTTAAAAGTGACAGCACCATTTTCGGGCCAATTAGGCGGCGGTGCTTTGTTAGGAATGGTCCATGGGGCTTCTTGTTTCGTTTCTCCGTACTCCTTAATCCTTTCTACGGCTACAATATTAGTTTCCACATCCGATGTCATTCGTACTAACCAATTCAGCGTTTGTGTAATCTAAACAAAACAATACAAATGACACTTACAGGCTGTAATGTTCACAAAATGTTAACAGTTACCTGTAATGCATAGCTTAGTGACAAACCGACCCATCCAGGATTCTGATCTTTTTGAATGACAGCAAACAACCCCGCAAACAAAATAATCAAATTGCCCACCATTTCTAATCGTACGGCAAGCCATCTGTTAGAAATAATGCTCGGATAGTAACAGCTTTGATTAAAATCAACTTTATCTTCCGACTCTTGGATAAATCGCTTTTGTTCTCCATATGCGCGAATGGCCACAGCGCCCGTCACACTCTCGCTAAAGTGCGAATAAATCGGCGAACGTGACACAGACTCCAAACGCTTCAATTGTCTTGACGTAGCTACGTAAAAGCGTTGAATAAAAAAGTACAAAATGGCGATGGGTATGATGACCACGACGAAAACTGGTGTGGCAAAACTGATCACCACCAAAGTGGCGATTACCTATAAGAAACATAAATTAGTAAACTCCAAACATTTATTGATGACGCGATGAGGATGGGTAACTTAACAAATGAACAACACACATGAGACGAAACACAAAACTAAAAACTACAATCAAACCAATAGAAAATACTTGTGTAATGAGTGGTGGGTAACATAATTATAATAACAATAATAATACTAAAAAGCAGTTATATTTAAACAATTCCATAATAATTGTTTCTCTGTCGCGTTTTGTTTCGTAAAGTACCGTGACGTCACTCGTCAATCGTCGTGCAATGCGTGTGCTTTCTTTTTATTTGTATTTACACCAATGTGCAGAAAAAACAGTGGCTAAAAACAAGTTGCACAGGTTTTGCATAGTCGTCCAATTTCCATGTCAATTTCAACTGTCATAAAAGTTTATACATGTATACTGTGTTATGTATATATGTATGTTTATTGGGTTGTCGACATTTGACCATTTTGGTTATACCTCAAACAAACAATAATTCCAATCGGCAGCGAGCCACGGCAGGTTGATGTCAAGATCGTCGACGTCTTTGGAGAAGCGTGCCAGAATGCGGCCGGTCGGTGTAACGTCAAAGAACGCGAGTGGCAGTCGCAAAACTCTGATAAGCATTTGTGAGTGGAGCGCCCGCGCGGCAAGCCAGCAGCCAATGCGAGGCGCCAGGTCGGCGAACACCGAACCAATGGCTGAAAAATGGCAATTAATGTTTCGAACGCGACAACCTACTATTTTATTTACGAAAGTTAGTTTTGCAAATTAGCGTATATACAATCAAGCGACAAGCGCCATCTACTGACCAAGTATCGCGTCACATTAACGTCCAACAAATTGCCGTTTTCGTTTTTTCATTCGCTCACGATTTAACTAAATCACAAATTGTACAAATTGCTTCATTATTTCGTTAGATTCGGATTGTTGTTATGCCAATCACCACTTTAATTAATGTTTTAAGTTTACAAATGTTTATACGTTTTGTTAGGTTAGGTTAGGTTGTAGCATGTGAACTGAAACCTGTGCAACTCGGGCAACCGGTGTTTCTCTTTACTTACGAGTTTTAAGCTTCCGTTGTGTGTGACTTATGTAAGTTTGAGTTAATTGTTTTGTACAGAACAGAAAAAACTAAATATTCAACCAATACAACCGTTCCAAAATATACCAGAAAACTAAAAAAACAAAACAATTGGTTGGATGCTTGAAAACATACCCGGAAAGTGCTTGGTATGACTTGTCTAAAGTTAATCGGCAAACGTTGATCGACTTGGTCAAAATCGTTCGAAAAGCGTGCCAGAAGCCTTCCAATGGGTGTTACATAAAAAAACGACATCGGCTGTCGTAGCACGCTCGCCAATAGCGCGGCGTGCAACTTCACCGAAGCACGAAACGAACCAGTCGCGTGAAACAGGCTGAACGCGAGCACGGGTAACACTAAAACAATAATGCCACGTATACTTAACAAACAAAACAAATGCTCCAACCATTGTTGGTTTACAATTGTCATTACACTGTCATCTGTCAAATCATTGACGTATTCAAGTTTTTCAAACCAATTAGTAAAAATAATAATGCAAAACTCAATAAAAAAAAACAGTTTTAGTTTGTCATTGTGTAAGTACCTATCAGTCACTATGAGTGTTAGTGTTTTGAAGTGAAAATTTAAATATAACTGCTGTACCAATTCAAACTTTAAATAAAAAATAAATTCAATGATGAATTTTGTAGGTTAAAAGCTTACGACGCAACCGCTTTCGATCACTTCGTAACAGTTCATGTTAAGTTCTTGATCGACCACATTCACATCGGTTGAAAAACGCGTGATAAATCGACCAATGGGCACATTCGTGATAAAGCTGTAGGGTTGACGAAGAATGTTGGCCAGAAGATAGCGGTGCAACTTGCCGGAGGCGTGAATGCCCGCGATCGTTAGGTTCACCTCGGACGAACAAATCGAAATCGCTAGAAAACAATGCACACTGCCAACAAAAGCAAACACAACCTCAAACTTGTCAATTCAGACTTGCACCACGAAGTGAAGATCAAGAAAATAATATCACAATAACTTGACAGGGGGCGCTACTAAAGGTTAGCATTCACAACATTCGTATTAGGCAAACAATGGAATCAAACCATACAAATATGACTAAAAAACTCATAATATACTAAATAATTACTAATTTGTTTAAATATAACTGCTCTGTTTGTTTTCGGATATATTCATTTGTGTACGCAACATTTATACATACAAAGCGTCGTTTTTTTGGATTTGTTGCAATGTTATACTAGTTTTGGTTGTTTCATTAATTGTAATAACTAAATGTGTAATAGGTTATCTTATGTGTTGTTGTTTCGTCTGTGGGTTGTATATATCAGTCAGTTTAAGTTATGTCCGCCTACCCCAAACAAGCAGGCGATCCACGCGCGTATCACTATCGGCAGCACCGTGTCGACAGTGTCAATGTCTTTCGAGAAGCGGTTTAAGATGCGACCTATCGGCGTCACGTCATAGAAGGCGAGCGGTGTGCGCATCGCATTTGTCAGCACGTAATCGTGCAACTGCCGAGCGGCGCTCAGCGCCCCCACAAACAGTGTCAGCGCAGCGATGAACATCGACAAGGCTGAAATTCGTTGTTACGTCATTTTTTTTTCAATAAAACATAATTAAAAAATATTTAAAAAAATTATAAATATTCCACCAACCAAGTAAGTCAATTAATAAAAAAAAAAATATCCAAAAGGCAACTGCAAGCTCAGTAGTGTTAGTTATAAAATCCGGGCGCAAAAAGAACTAGCAAATAAATAATACCTTGTACCACCACATTAATAAAAGTATAAACCCGAAGCCGATTTATATTGTAAAAAGCACCGTGAAAATAAGGTTAGAATCGAGGCTAGACAACAATTGTAATAACAGACATCATACAAATACCCACATTAATATCGAACGAAATAAAATTAGAGAAATAATAAAGCAAATTTTGCGTGCGCGTGATTTTGTGTTCGCCCAACATGTTGTGCGACATTTTGATGATTAAATTTGGCGAATAGTTTTTTCAATAAATATTACCGTGGTTATCATGCGCAAGAATGCTGCAGACAAATGTGGCAAGACGATGTCGATGACGTTAATGTCCGACGAGAACACATTCAGAATGCGGCCGATAGGTGTCGTGTCGAAATACTCCATCGGCCAGCGATGGCACTTGTTTAGCAATGTGTCATGGATGCGCTTCGCCGCAATGTAGCAGCCGAGAGCGTGTGTTAGTGAACATATAAATACAGAAATACCTAGTGGATAGACGATAAATTAGAAGTCAATTAAGTTATTAAATTATCAATAGTTGTAAACAACACAAGGGATATACATTTACAGCAGACAAATTTTGATTTTTCGCGCAATGCTTAAAATTTCGACGCGATTATTAATGACAACAAACTCAAATCAAAGCATGCATTTACAACCCATTGTAAAAACAGAAGTTAATCATTCCACTATGTAAAAAATAAAACGCTAAAAAGCAAGCTAAATTGAGGTTAAGAAGTATATGATTAGCTTATAATAACTTATCATGCGGAGAATAAACTTTCCTACCTTGTCCGATACCAAGGGCGCCGTAAACACCCAGGTAAAGATCGCGTTTGTCGGTTTTGACAGTCCCGTTTGAGCTTTGCATCTCTGAATCAGTGGACCATTCACTTAACCACACATTAGAGCCGATACTAAATCCTTGGAACACCACATTGAGAATCAACGTCGTCGCGGTTAATCCCAAACCAATTGACATCAAGTAGTGTTTGTATACTTCCCACTTTACACTACCAACTTCAGCCTTTTCGGCTTCAATCAATTTCTCACCGACCACGGCTTGTTTTACGGGAGTTTCCGATTTTCCTTTAACACTATTTTCTAAATGAGTTGAAGAATCAGTAGATCGTTGACGCATAATTGACGCGTTGGCTTTGTCCGATCCTGTTTCAGACACTGATTCCGAAACTCTAGATCTGGCACGACGGATGTGACGTGCAAACTCTTCCGGAACTTCTGCACTGCTTAATTGATTCTGAAGTTCTTCAAAATCTACAATCACAATTAAGGTTAAATTACAATCACACCTTCGTTAAACTTAAAATAATTAGAGTACAAGTAGTGATTTCTGTCATTGCAGCGTACAATCAAAGTTGCATAACTCAAATTGTATATATGATTTGTATTAATTCCGGTCTACTAAAAGGTTATATTAAACTTTAAACTTACTATCTTGATCTTCATGTTCTGCAGCTTCAGTAATGTGTTGCATCAAAAAATCAGAGAACGCTCCTTTGTTCTTTAACAATTGATTGTAAGTCCCTGTCTCTGAGACCTTTCCCATTGTCAGGACAACAATATTATCTGTTTGAGGCAAGTACGTAATGCCATGCGTAACCAAAACGCGAGTTTTATTTTTTAACAATCCATTTGGACCAATGACTTTGTCAAAAATGTGTTTACCCACGTGACTATCAACCGCGCTCAATGGATCGTCGAGGAAATAAATGTCCGAGTCGGCGTAAACCGCACGAGCTAAACTAATTCTCTGTTTTTGTCCACCAGATAAATTGATACCCTTCTCACCGATTTCCGTCTGATCCCCAGCGGGCAACATCTCAAAATCAGGCTTCAACGCGCATGCTTCGACGATTTTATGGTAAACTTTTTCGTTCAACGGTTTACCAAACAAGATATTATCTTGAAGAGTCGCGTTTTGAATCCAGGCCTGTTGCGATACATACGCGATCGAACCATCAGTGTTGACACGTCCAGACGTCTTCGCCATTTCACCCAAGAAGGCAGATATCAAACTAGACTTGCCCGAACCCACTTGACCCACTACAGCTGTCAATGAATCTTTGGTACAGCGCATGTTGATTTCCTTCAACGTTTCACCCTCGCCCCAATTGAAATTGCCATCTTCAATGATTAGAGGATCTTCGGACGGTTCGTGAGTAACATTGTTCGGGTCCAGTTCTTCACAATTCATAAATTTGTTGATTCTGTCGATTGATACTTTTGCCTAGAGATATTATTGTTTGTTACTGTTTTGTTTGGGCGAATATAATTTATAAAGTGCATTGAAACAATTTAAAGCCTGAATGATATTATGTTTTATATTACTTGTGATTGAAATTGTTTAAATTGAAATAATGTACGTTAAATGTCTTACTTGAACCAAGTTGGAGATCATCATGGGTAACATGCTCAGAGGGAAACGCAGAATATTGAAGAGCGACAGCGACACAAACGCCGTCGTCGCATCGAGCACGTTTTTCTCATCAACGAGCACAAACGTTGCAAAAGATACTAATGATACCTGTTTATTTTGTAGTTTATGAAAGAGACATAGAAAGCAAAAAAGATGATTAGTAAATATATAGTGTAAAGTAAATTTGGAGTAAAGTGTTCAAAGTGTTGTCATGTAGTACAAAGTCAATAATGAAAAAACCGCAAAATGCCCCCAATGGTTATGCAACCAAATGTGCAAGAGCCGAAAAGATGCGCACTGCAATGCGCAGTTGGTTTCTTTTGTACCTCAATGGCATACACCAAAACGATCGGCAGTAAACTCATCGGCATCGACATAATGCTGAATAGATTCAATGCTACAAATGCTCTCTGTGGTGTGAGGACATTGTCATCGCTGCTTAACACGTACACGGCGAATGAAAGACAAGCCACCTGACATTATACACAAATATAAACAAACAAAACAAAATTGAAATCTAACTATCATCAATAGAGTATTGTAGGTTGCCTAACGTGTTTCAGTGTAAAATAGTTTTGACACAACTTACCAAAAAAGGTGCACAGGACCAAATAAACGAACTGCCAGCATTGAGATAAGCCGCTTGTTTCAACACCTTCATCTCTTTGCTACGAATCTTGAGTACTTGCGCTTCAAAGCTCGGTTCCCACGCGTACAACTTTAAAACTTTGATTCCGCTCAGAATTTCGTTCATCAACTTAACACGCTCATCTTTGTTTTTCATTTGTTTGATTTGTAGTAACTTAGTACGGTTAGCAATGTATCCATTGATAGGAATCATGATAATCATCACAGCGAGGCCAGCCAACACACTAGGACCTAATACTTCCCAAAGAAAGTATAACGCAAGTAAAATTTGTAGTGGTGCAGACCAAATCATGCAAATGTACGCCGTTAATTCAATGAATTTCTGGGCATCTACCGACATTAAATTGACTATTTCACCAACTGTGCTTTCTTTACGCGCTGCGTTTGACATGATCAACGCCTTGCGGTAAATTGCCGAAACTAATGACGTACGAATGCGCATGCCCACTAAAAACATTCGGTTAAAGTACTGCGCCAAAACAATTGTTTGCACCACAGCAACAATGAACAATAACGCTGCATAAAAGTAACCTTTCCAGTCTTCTTCTTTGTTTTCGACGAAGTCAATCAATAACCTTAAAGATATTGTTGATAGAATAAAACAAAATGAACAACGAAAGGTAGTGGCAACTTACTTAAGAATTTGTGGACTGGCAAATGTTAAAATATCCTGGGTTAATTTTAAGAGAGCTCCGAACAAGAACGTAGGTCCAAATGCTTTGCAAATTGCGGGCAGTACAGATGCTTGCGTTTTTTTGCTGTTAACAAAATCCATTCGTACTGAATCGGTTTTATATGATACACGACTTCGAGGATGGGTACTGAACGTCAACAAACACAAAACATACAAAAAAAAACACAATAACAACCCATAAAATATAAACGAATAGAGATTAGGAAATAATTAGGTTCGGTTAAAAATATTTTATACAAAAAAATGAATGGTTGCCTACCTTTCGTGTTTTCTAAGAGTTCGTTGCCAGTGCTTGTTAAACAACGAAACCACTTCATGGCCGCCATCTTCTGGTTTCATATCCCAAAGATCGTCATGCACCAAAGGTTTACGAAAACCTTTCCATGCTAATTGATCGAACCATGAGAAGCTTAAACGTGATAAAAATGAACTAGCTTCCTCCGGACATGGTCTCTATACAAATCAACAAAAATATATTAGGTACGAAATTGACTACATAGATGTCGTCGGTGGTAGTATAAGTTGTTGTAGTTGTAGCATAAAGAAATACTTACCTCCGACTTCGGAAATTTACTACTTGACGGTTCAGCATCCGCGAAGCAATTCAACAAAAACATGATAACGACCAGAGGATAGTAGATAAGGAAACTGATGTAAAAATAGTAAATCTCCGGATCGTGATTCATTGCGCCACGAATTTCTGTGCGCATTTGAGGTATACCACACAGTGTGCAAAGGAAGTAAAACAGAAACAGCACCCCCGAAGATCGAATACCATTCTTCTTGTTGTAATATATTAATCTACCAGCCAATTCCTAAACACACAACAACATTAGTGATTATGTTAAACATTTTAATTGAAACAATTACTTACAAATGAAATGATTTTGATTAAAGGCATGTAAATATCCACACTTTGGATAATGTACGTTCCGACAATGGACCAATGAATGGCGATGATCATATCAACCAAACTCAAAATTAAAAGCGTCGTATTGATGCACAGCTTGCTGACGTTGAAATAGTTCCATCGTATATTGCCGTACTTGCTACTTTGAAGGTAAAAATACTCTAAACTAGAAAACGCCCACAGGAATACACAGGGGATGAATATTAGGATGGTTTTCTCGAAACATGGCGTTAGGTCGGGATCGTCAGTGTCCCACGTTAAAGTTTTATTCTGAAAAACAAAACAAACGTTTAAAAAAAGATCATACATTCACAAATTTGATTGTAAATTTAGGAACACAGAGTGTTTCAATTTTAATTTTAAAAATTTCTCAAACACTCTGCATAACTTTAAACATTTAATGAAAATTCTACAGGGTGTTTTTAAATATGAAAGTATATGTAACGCCCTGTATACTAATATTAACAATTTAAGAAAATACTAAACATAAATAATTGATATGTCTTAAAATATTAGTACAGGGTATTTGATAAAATTACAACAAAACAATGAGTAGCGTCTTAATAAATAATTTAGGGTTAACACAGTTCGTTGATATTATTCATTAACCTAACATAAAATCGTCGAAATGACTCACTTAACTTGCCAGACATAAATCGATTTAATGTCTACTTAACATAATGTAAAACAAAACTTATGCTTGCTTTTTTGTTTCTATGTATGTCGCTTAAATTATTAATATAAACATCGTTTTTATAAATTAATAACGACTACAATCGATAGTAGTCCATGAAACAAAATATGTTTGTAAAACTTGAATAACCAACTAGTTTGTTTGGATACAAAAACAAATGACAATTAACATTACGATTCTAGGCTTGACTATTATTAAATTGCTGGCTGCAACCAAATTAAGTGAATTGAAACGTGATCGACTCGCTGTTGTGTGATGTGATGCATTATTTGTTTAATTGAGGCAGAATTTATGCGGGTAACCCGAAACGCAGGCTGTCGAACACGATGTAAGTCACATCGTTATTGACTTGTAATTTAATTAAATTAAATGTAGTGTATTCAGGAAGTTTAAACCCTGCTATGATTTTATTAATCGCGAATGCGTTGCGTTTAAATCTGCGCATGCGCAATTTTTACAAAATGGCCGGATAATTATAAATATGCACACGATAACGAAGGAACTCATAACCTCAAAACGTAAACTTATTTTTAAACGCGTACCTAATTGTTTACTTCTCCAAACAATAAGTTTCACTAATAAATGGTGTGGTACACTAATAAAATGGAATTTTATTGCACTTGTAACACGACGTGCGCTTGGACTTTAGAGAATCACATTTATTTGTGATTTCACGGCCACTAACCCAAATTCTATCAACGCACTAAACACGTCGTGAGTGTATCCTTGAGTTGTCTACGAAATCGGAACTCTGGGTCTACGACAAATAATTGTAATACGCAGAATCGCATAAGTCAAAAACCTCAATCAACAGTGCATTTGTTTTACTTTGTTACAATTAATTCCAATTAAAATGTAATAAATAAAACATTTCCTTAAAACCAACATTGTTATTTATGTTTATTCAAGTACTCTTAATTACTCTTCATTGTGATATATTTGCATTTGACGTGATTTCTTTCTTACCCAAAATGTTGAACCGCAAAATCGGTCTAGAGTTGAGTTCGCCATGTTTGCACCCACTCGTCCGTCTTCGGCGTGTATCGCCTGCACCCGAGCGTCTCCTTGCGAGTGCAAATTTTGGACGCGCTGCTGATGATGCTTCTGCTTTTGTCCCTACCGTCGGCGACGTCTAGAAAACGGCTATGCCTGCGAACAACACATCACAATTTCAAGCGACCGCTCACAAGCGCACGCGACGCACGACTGCGCCGTGCGCGGCTCACGACGGCCTCGAAGTGTCATTTTCATCGTCGTCCGTCGGCGCCGCTGTGTGTGACGTATGACATCAGCTGTGAGCTTGAATAGTACTTTAAGCTACCACGGTCGTCGCTCACAACATTTGCTAGTGACTACACAGAGTGGCAGAAACCAAACTTATATTTAAGAACAAAAAAAAAATACACAATTAATACTACAAAATCCAATAAAAATGAATTAATAAATAATATTCTTCTAATATGTTATTGTTTTAAGGTTTACATTTATCATGTAAATAACATAAAACTTTAATTTAAATTTTTTTACTAAGAAAACTTTTTAAACACTTCGTATATTTGTGTATCATGGCAAACTGCTTTTGACATAAATTGTCAACTTGTGTTCGAATGTTTATTCGAGAAACATTCGATTTGTTTGCCATTATTTGCATAGGTTTGCATCGTTTCACGTGATTTTTTATCGTTTTTTGGACGTATAACTAGTAACTTCTTAAGTTATTTCAGTGCAAGAAACTATAATGTCGAAGAAATCAGTGTTTTTGGAAGTGGACACTTCAATCCGAGATAGAAATCTTCTCATAACGGTGAGTATTACTAACAAATAGGTTATGTTTGTAAAGTTTTCTTTAAAGCGGTTATATCTGGTTATTATCACTCCTGTTTAACATTTTCAAAACATACACTCAACTAAAGTAGCAAGTTCATTCATGAGAATTATTTTTTTGTTGTGTAACATAAAATCCGCAAATATTTGGTAAACGATTTTTAAACACTATGGTATTAAGTCCTGACGAACGTAATGATAAGTTAGGAAAGTTTATTTGATAAGAAAATGAAGTTTTTGTTCATGTTGTGCAATGTGTTTTCTAGGTATTATCGATTTAATAAACCTGTTTGTTTTGTTTTGTTTCCACCATTTTGATTTTTTATTTCCTGCGAAACAATGTTATACAAAAATTATAACTTGGTTCTTTTTATTGTCTTTGCGCATTTTTTGTGTGTGTGGTTAATAATTGTGTGTTACTGTTGTTGTAACTTGTGTTGTACTATTATGTGTAATGCTAAATTAAACTAAAGCAAGTTCAAGGTTTTGACGTGAACAGACTTGTTGATTCTTGATGATTCACAATAAAAAGATTTGTTGTTTGTTTTTTTGATTTGCATTTCTTTTACATGGGTATATGCAATTTTTATTTTTTGAGTTCGATTTTTATTAAGATGGAAAGACACAAGAACTAGAAAAATATTTGTTGTTATTTACACTTTTTTTGTTAAAAGTTGTTAGATAGTACTTTTGTGTATTTTTCACCCTGTATTCGTCAATATTGACTGATATTTGTCTACAGACTTAACTTTATTTTTATTAAAACTTTATGCGAGTCATTAAATATTATAGTTATTGTACGCAAAATGATCGTAAAACATAAATATTGCAACGAGTTTGCGTCTTGCAAGAGAATTGTTCGCATATGAATTATGTGCGCCGGTTAAACATTGTCATTTTCCTGTTGTTTTAAGCGACAACCTTGAACACATCGGCGTGCAATAACAGATAAGTGTGTCATTCATGTACACATTACTATGAATTTTTTTGTTTATTATTGTTGTTTGTTTTGATATCTTGAATAACATTCAGTATAATTCAACATTGAAAGAGTGGAATCATTGAATGTTAACTTGAACTTTTCAAAGGTTTAAATATTATCTAAACAATCAACGAGTCGATTGGTTTGATGAATGTCTTGAAGTCATCTTGAGAAAATTACAATTTATAATTTATTTCTTTGGATGTCATAGTTTTTTTCTTCATCAGTTGACAGCGGAAGGTCGATTGCATTTTTTTTTCTATGACGAAATTATGTAAAATTAGTAAACTTTGATTAAATTTATCGTGAGGTTTTCAATGTTTACATATAAGCTGATAAAAAAAAAGATAAGGTTTATTATATTTATTTGTTTATCAGGTTTATTTGGATGGTATCAAGGCTACAGGTTACCGTAATTTGCATTTTTGTTGCAAGCTTTGTATAATGAAGCTTTTGTTATCATTATTTACCTGTTTTTCACGTGTTATGTAAAAGATTGGGAGCTGTGAGTAATTGTGGTGAAGGTTTGAGGCCGCAAAAAGGCTTTTTTGTCCCCCGCTTCCCACACCCCTTGAACCATTAAAGGGCATTAATTAGTAGTTCAGTAATTAAAAAAAATATTAATTGTATTTTGTATTGTTGAATGATATAATTTTTTTTTCTAGCAAAAAACGGAAGAAGATGAAGAATTTTCTAAATTTCTTTCTTCATCCGGCATGGGACATTTGCCACCAATAGCAGTAAAACCAACTCCGGGTAAGTGATTTTTGAATACTACATTGTTCAGTCGTGACATACTTGAAATCAATGCAATAACACGTATTTGGCGATTCACAGTAAAATAATAACGCAAGAATGAATTAAATTTTATTTATCTATTTTTTATTTTCTGCTATTAAGCAAAATAATCATTTATTAATAATTAATTTAATATTTCACACTTTAAGTTTGTAAATAATTTTAATTTTATTTATTTGAGCTATAACCGGTTTTTCATTATTATAGTTTAATGTTTATATAATATGGTGTAGCAGCGCGCTAGTGTCCTGTTGTGTTATTGCACAGCGTCGTGTATCTAATTGCCGCTTAATGAGTGTTTGAGGGCCACTTGTATATAATTCGCCGGCCGTTTTCGAGTGATTCGTCGATGACTATGTCATCATGTTACGCAACGACTAATCACTAGTTTTGTTTGGTTTCGTATGTTTCAAAGCACCTTTTTTTGTTATTATTCTTTGGTTTATTATGTTTGGTATAGTTGTATAGTTTTTTTAGGTTTGTATTTAAGTTGTGATTTAGCAGTTTGTAAAGTAATTGAAGATGTGAATTACAAATTACAATGATATGACTTAGCGTGTATGTGTTTAAGTAAATTTAAAGATTTTCGTTGGGAAATTTTATTATTAATTAAATAATGGTTTGCTTTTACTGGATATTTAAAAAAATTAACAGTTTAATGTGTTTTGGTGTTTCACCAAAAAAGCTCATCAGATTCCTCATTTTCTTCTTTTTTTTGGAATCGAATTAACATTTAATAAATTCATGTTTCATTTATAAATAATATTGATAGATTGTGATGATTTGCGTGGAATGTCAAGGTTTATGGTTATTATTTTAATCAAAAGTGTACAATATGATGAATATCCTTACGTTTTAATGCGTTTTGTTGTTGTTCTTGTAAGTTTTATTTATTTGTAAGGTTATAATTGTATGTAAATTTATGCTTAAATCGATTCAATATTATTTGATTATATTGTTAATGATGGTAATACTAATCGTTTTTTGAGTTTATTTATATCCTCAAAGTGCGTGTGTATGTGTGTAATATGTAATCAATTAATTTATAGCGTGTGTTTGTTTTTTTTTCAGTACTTGTGCAATACGTCGAATATCATAAGTATTATGTGGTATGAATGGAATAAACGACGGTAATAGGATAATAAATTGATAAAATTACGCTAGTTGTTATCATTATGTTGAGTTAGAGTTGCCATCACAATATTACGTGTTTGTTTACGTGGTTGATTAGAAGTACCTACTTATAATACCTATTAACTTATTGTAAGGAATTGTCCCGTAAATCTTAAATTTTTAATTTTATGTAGATTCAAGTTTAGGTTATAATTTCTTAATGATAAACATTTTTTAGAATAAAATTATTCTAACAAAAGTTTTAGATACTTTATTCATCTATTGGAATTATTTTGGTTCAAATTTGATATTTTTATTGCATATTGTTCTTAAGAAATATTTTCATATTTGTTGATCATTTTGATAACGTGGTTAAACCGATAACGATATGCATTACGTTGCACAACTTTATGAAAATGACACAAATAGACAATTTGCGATAAGTGTATGCTCCGATGACTTGCTAAAAGTTGCACACTGTATAAATATTTTATCTATTGACTGATAAATAATTAATTAATGATTAATTAAAAATATAGTAAACCAAACAACGTTGCATGCTGTTGCATAATATTGTAACAAACAGGAAACAAACATGTCAATAACTATTAGTATTTTATAATTTTAAATCAAAATATTTTGGGGATAAAATATTAATAATTTATATTGATATTATATTTATATTTTGAAATGTTTTTACACTTGCACAACAAACTAATTACCTTTTTTATTCGAAATTTAATTTGTGCGTTGATGGAAAAATGAATGATTCAAACAAACCCTTTATCGCTTAGTATGACCTTCCACGTTTCTATCCGGTTATTATATTATTAATGCATTGCACAATTTATAGTTACGTGTTGAGCGGTTTTAAATACAACATATAGTATAAAATCAACGAACCACCTTGATTTTTTTAAATGTGGTATCTATGTAATATTAATTATGTATCGTCAAATTGACCTTTGTTATATATTTACAATATTTTTCGTTTTATTTTAAATCAAAATGTTTGTGCATCAGTTTAGATTCGTAACTGTCATTGGGTTTGATATCACGATTCAGTTTTTTATTTCATTTTATTTTTCTATGGTGTTTGACCCACTTTTTACGAGTACTTACATACAAACGTGTATATATAGTATTTTTTATTGTATTTTTTTGTATATTCATTCAGTTTACTGACATCTATTGATTCCATTTTATGTTATTAATTCACTTACCTCGTAACTTGTACTCGTTGTCAACCACTGTTGCACTCGGATATGTTGTTTATTGACGACAACAATTAGTTGTCGGTTTCACATCACTTGTTTTCAGCCAGCACTCGTTTTTCTTTTATTAATTGTTTATGTTGTGTGAACGCGTTTGCACTTACTTTTTAGTTAGTTGCTAGTCTCTAGTTACAAGTCCAGTCGTGTATGATATTTTATGTTACTATAACCACTACAGTCTTTGCTGTTGCTGATGCCACTATTAGCTAGTAAGTACCACGTAGTAACAATTTTACTACGATCTATCTCAGTACGCGTCATGAGCACAACTGAGCTTTCGTTTTGGAATTGTGGAAACGCCGCCGCGATTTACAGTGACGAATGAGTATTTGTTGTCGTTGTCGTTAAATTGAATCGTTTTTTTTTAAATAATATACATATATTTAAGTAAATAAATTATTTTAATTGCAATCATTAATATTTAATAACTTTGTTCACTATCACTTTAAAGTATCATCACAAACTAATCTTGAGTGTGGCAATGTCACAATTTGCTTTAGTTTTATTTTTCAAACTAGTTTCATCCTCATCGTTGAACTGTAATTGACATTATGCGCTGCAACATTTGAACTGTTATTCTTTAATCAACATCCAGATGTCGCACAATGATGAAATGTTGTACACATTTATCTTAATTCTATCTAATCTAACCTAACTTTGACCACTCAAATAAAAATCAATATGGTGCGTTATGTTTTAAAAGGTTATAATTTATTATCCAGAGCTGATCACCATCAGCCGACTGGCTCCTGATACGCAACCACAGCAATCAACAAAGATTAGATTCATTATTTATTAACCTAATGCGTTGTACTTTCTTTGATGAGTGCAAGTATTCTAGGTTAGGTTAAGACCGATACAACTAAACATTGACCTGGTTTTGTGGTGCATTTTAAAATACATTGAAATGTCGTTTTGTGTGAAAAGCTATGAAATTCCTTTCTTAAAAATATAAAAATTTACACAATATTGCATAATATTATTGCATTATCTATCATCAAGTGTAATCACAAATTTTTCTCCCTACACTTAAAATGAATAGAATCATTCTATGTAACTCATCAGAATTTAACTGTTAACACGCTGTTTGTTCAGTGATTAATTGCCAAGGACATCGCGTCTTGATTGAGATTTCTATGCTTGATGCGCGCGCTAAGTCGTTTTTAATGCGCCTGGCGTTTACTTAACACAATTAATTGCGTTAAACTAAGTTTAAATCATGTTGTGTAATCTTTAACTATACAAACAATAAGTTTAAACGAATGTTCAAACACTTAGCACCCTATTCTCACAAAATAAATAATTAGTTACTTTCTTTAAATTTCAGGTTTTTGTGTGAAATCTCATGAAAAAAACGGCAACAAAGTGTTTATTAACTTTTGCCAAACAGATAAAATCCCGGCGCCAAAGGACATCACCGAATCTGAATTAATGGCTTTACTAGACACTGATGATATCGTCGATTTCCGAGTTCCTATGAGTATTGGAGCCACCCGTGTCGAACAAGACAATAAACAGCAAGATGTGAATGTTTGTGACATTGCGATTAATAGCATTTTCATGAAGAAGTGCAATGAGATGCAATCGTTTAAGGAGTTTTTGATAGCGGTGGCGTTTGAAGGTTACCAATCAAAGTTTGATGTCGAATTATTGGCTGATAGGATTGTGTTGAAGAATAAAAAAGTTATGGGGACGTTGCAGGTTCATCACATTCAACAGCGCGAAGTTGAGCAGAAGATGAACGTTAATCAGTTGCCTAAATTGGACGAGATTGGTGCTGGGTCTGCTCCTGTTCAAGATGTAAAGGTCGCCAAGAAAATGATTCAAGTTATTGAGGAAGGGGTTAGTAACGAACCTAAATTTAGATTGTTTAAGAAGAATAATGAGGACAAGATACTGTTTGCTGAGGTTTACATGCCGTATGTCACGTCCGCCAAGGATATTACGTTGGATGTTGGTGAAGATAGATTGGTGTTGGAGTCGACGAATGGGAAGTATTTTTTGGATACGTTTCATGAGTTTAAAGTTGATAGAGATGGGGTTAAGAGTGATTACAATTTAGCGACAAAGGTAATTTGTATTTTTGGATTTTAATATATTAAGATTTTATTTTTTGAATTTTTCAGTTTTTAACGGTTCAGATGCCTATTAAAACCTAAAACAAACACGTACATATACAATTAATTAATATTTAAATAACATAAAAATTATATCTTATGAAATAAACATTTAAAGTATAAAAATTGTGTTATTTGAATTGAATTGAAGTGTTTGCAGCACTCGTGTTATTACAATTTATAAAACGTGTTAAACAAGTTCCCTAACACTACTAATTTAGTAAAGTGTTTAATTAATGTTTTTTTGTTTTTATTGTGTCTTATTTTAATGTATATGTTTATATTTCTAACATTAATTTTTAACTTTTTTGTTTACAGTCGGTTTAGTTTCATTGTATTAGTTAGGTAAGCCACCACTGAGGTCGCTTACGTTACATTACTGTTGATTACTGTACATTACTTTCACTTAGTTTTAATGGGAATACTTCTGGTAACTATGATATTTGAATCGATACTTAGTTTGAATGGTGTTGTATTTAAACTATAAACAATTGTTTAGACATTCAATTATTTGTTTGTGAATCGTAAACTATGATATATTTTTAGTTCTACAGCATTCTACACTAAAACAAAATAGTTCAGATGGCGCGGTAATCACAATCGTCGCATCGGCTTACTGCTGTGCTTGGCTGTGTGGCTGTGTTGCGCTGAGTTAACCTAATTCTGCGCGACTTTGACGTCTCTTCGGTGGAAAAGCAAAGCGGGCACGGGTGCTCGCACAAGCTACAAGTTTTGATCGCGATAACTTCGCAACATCATCCCCCACGTGCAACCGCCCCTTAAAAGTGGACGCATCACGCGCACCTACAATGTATTGAGGTCTTTATAAAGTGCCGAGACACGCGTGGGATCGATGGACGACCGCTTCGCCTATATTTGGTTGGCGACGCGCGCGTGAGGACCGCCGTCGCAGGATGGCATACGCGCCGTGGCTTTCGGGGCCGCGAAGCGCGCGTTCCCGCCGCTACGATCGCAGTAAGTCTCTTAAAACTTCCCCTAAACTACACCCAGTTTGATTTAAACAAATTCGGCTCATCTAGGATGTGCAACAAGTATTTGTTTATGTGTTTACATTCCGGAAATACCAAGCAATTAGTCACAAAGTCAGTTTTAGTTTTGAGTCATGGAAAATATTTTGAAATTTCAGATAAACCAGAGGATGGTGTTAAATTAGATCTAAATGAAGGTATAGCTTCAAATTAATAATCAGTGGCTAAATTATTAATTAAAATGTATACTTTTAGATCCTAGCATAATTGCAAAAGAGACATTGTCAGCACTGAGTTCAAATGATTTACATGAGGGCAAGCTTCTTGCTCATCTTAACAATTTTGTGAAGCTCATTTTGCATATATCCAGTGATATCTCTTTATTAGGATATACAATTGAAGATATTTTATATTGGTGAGTAATTTCTTTTTTTGACAAAAATAAACAAAACAAACTTTGTTTATTTCTATCAGTTTAAGATATTGTGTAACACATGATTCGTCGGTGGTACGCGCAGCCGCGTTTCGTGCCATGCGCCATGTCATTTGCGACGAGGAGGACGTCGCCAGGCTCAATGAGCTTCACATACCTTACCTCATGGTGCGTGCTTTGGACCTGGAGTACAAAAACGATGCTGTACGCGTGGAAGCTGTGAAACTGTTGCGTAAAGCGATGCTTATTGCGCCTACACGTTTTCACATGGCCTTTGCCCGATATTTAGTCGCGTTGGCCAATGGCGGCACTGAAGAAAAGGATCGTATGTTAAGGGTGTATCTTGCCTTGTTATGTGAATTAGGTTGGTGGTAATTTATTAATTTGCAACAATAAAGTAAGTAAGTCATATGTATGTTGATTTGCAGGTACTTTAAATCCCGATTCATTTATAACCTCTGGTGGAGTTGCGGCTATCACACGCAATTTACTGGAATGCCAAACTCCAAAGATTTCTGAGTCTCTATGCGGCGTTTTACTGTTGTTGTTGGACCGCCCCATAACGCGCAACCACGCAGGCGTGGATTTACATTGCGTTGCGGCGCCGTATTGCGATTTTCATTATCGACATGGTTGGATGGATAAAAATAGGTAACATAACCTCACAAAAATACTCAAAATTTTAGTGTTTATATATTTGTTCCTGATATTTAGGGATGAACGTGAATTAAAGTTCAATTGTAGTCGATTAGCGTTACTCACCATATTGCGCAGCTGGGCTGGAATTCTCCATTTTTGCAGTCCCAACGACATTTCAGGTTTTAAAGCTATCGTTGATGTTTTATATTTGAATCAATTAGAAGTTAGGGTGAGTCGTATTGGTTGTCACGTGTTATTCACTCGTCAATAATATCTTGGTTATGTTTGAGACAACAGAAAGCCGTATTAGACTTGCTTTACGAATTGCTAAACTTGCCTCAACCAGAATGGACCGACGAATTATCGGTGGCACTCTCTGCGTTGGATCCTGCGGAACCTCAAGCATCATGGCGCCTCGGCGAAGGCTTCGTCGCAGCTGAAGGCAGATCAATTCTGCCGCATTTAACTCGAACCACGCCGAGCATTAGTGACATGCATTTGTCGCTTTTGTTGTATTGTTTTCTGGAAACTGGACTTCTCAACGCGCTTAGTGAAGTCATTGCCACCAGCGATACGTTTATTAGTGTTCGAGCAACTGTTTTGTTAGGTGTGTACCCAGAAACATACTGGCGGTCGTTTTCAGATTATAATAATATTATTGTTATTTACACTTTTAAGGTGAATTGTTGCGATTAATTCAAGTGCTGCTACCGCCAGAATGTTGTAATATTACTCCACCTTTACCTAACCTCATTCAGTATGCTACGACCAATCCTCAGGCATTGCGGGCCATCACCGCGTTACAACAATTGCACAAATTGCTAAAACGACGACCAGCGTCGCACAGTCTCTACTTGGATTATATATTACGTGGAGGTTCTTCAGTGAAATCTTCATCACAGCGCGCTGAGAAGTTGAAACGACATAAACCCACAACGCGCATGCGCCTTACTCAACTTGTGGCTAAAGACGCGGACGATGCTGTGAAAGACACCGGCGTGTTAGCAAACAAGGATGCCTTTACGTGGAATTGGAATGTCATACAAATTATTCTTAGGGTATGTCTGTTAATGTTAACTAAGTTGTTTGTAATAACATTTTTAACGTATTCTAAATTGCAGAGAGAATCAGACTTTACGATAGATCTTACCGATCAGAATCACCGTTCATTTTTAAAACGTTTAGTGGAATATTTCTTGCCATCGTGTAATCGGTACTCGCACATGGATTTATCTTCGCCAAAAAATCCTCAAGGTTACACTACGGCTGGGATTGATTTGATTGATTGTTTAGCGCACATGCAAGATCCACTCGCTGATCGGTTTCTATCGGATTTAGTGCGTGATATCTGCCAACAAATTGAAAAGATCACGCAGGGCAAGAGTGCACACGATTGCCTGTTCAGTCCACAGCACATGGGTAACACGCAGTGCCAAACTTATTTTTTGTTTATTGGACGGTTGGCCAGTAGTAAGCAGGGTGCGGAAGTTTTGGAAAGCTTTAATATGTTTGAGAAATTAAAAAAATTAGCCACAACAACAAAACACGATTGTTATGTGAAGTTAATCATTTCTTCGCTTGATTATTGCGAGAATGCCAAATCGTATGAAATCCTCTCAGCCGTGCTGAAATGTGCCAATGAATCATCGCGGTTGTATGCGACGCAATTTCTTCTTGTGTTGTTGCGTGCTGGTTTACCACACTTTTCTTCCTGGGGTATTAAACTTTTAGCGGAACAACTATCAGATCGGTCGCGTACTGTTTACCTATCGGCGCTAGCGACTTTGCACGAAGCTTGTGAAGTGCAGAGGAACCTCGAGCAACTTATACTGATCAATCCGAAATTGTTACATCTTGAAGAAAAGGGGGCGCTGTTACTCATTCGCTATCTTGGTATTCAGAGTGGATTCAATTTTTTGAATCGCAGATGCTTTGTTCTGAATGAATTGAAGCGATGGGACGAATATTTTAATTACCGGTAAGAATAGTTTAGTTATTATCACTTGAAAAGTATTGAGTTTGCATTTATTTGGCTTTGTTTGCTTCGGTGTAGCTATGTGTTCATAATTGAGGGCGAAACAGCTGACGCGTTAACCCAACATCAGAAGGGCGAAGATGGCCGCTATGACAAGCGCACAACTTCATCTCGTTCAGGTACACGCGCTGATGTTTTCCTTCCGCCGCATCTGTATGGACAATTGAATAAACACCCTGAAGGAATGAAGATTTTAGAGGACCACGGAAGGATATTGAGTTTTATACAAACAACCGAAAACGCTTTGTTGTGTGAAACCGAAGCGGATATAATAAAAATTAAAGCTGCACTATGGGCGCTTGGGCATTTCTGTAGTTCTGTCGCTGGATTAGAATACGTAGTCAATAAAAACGTCCTTTTATACATTGTTCATCTGGCGGAAGGGTGCGTTGTGTGGTCGATTAAAGCCACAGCATTCTATGTCTTGGGTTTAATCGCGACGACCGATTTTGGTGCCGATTGTTTGTTCAAACTTGGTTGGGTTAGCACCAGACATGATCGACATGATCGATGGCCAGTTATACAAGAAGAACATTGGCATTGGAATCAGGAGTTGGCTATGGAAGTTTCGGAGCAGAATATTTTCGATTATTACGTTCCTGCGGACATCGATAGTAGTACAATTGAAGACGACTTGATTTATATGGGAGGCGTGGATTCGAACTCAGCCAATCGCAAGTCGTCTACACTGCCACCGCATTCGTCGTATCAAAGCGGACAGCACACACGATCATTGTCAGAGTCGAAAACATTTGATTACCTACGCCTGAGGAAAGATACAGCATCGCATCGGTATCGCGATAATTCAATCACGGAAAGTACTACTTCAGGTGTTAGTAGTTGTGAGTCTGCCATTGGTAAAAGTGTGTTAAAGTAAGTATTAGCGTTAACGTTCATATAATTAGATTACACAGGTTAATATTTATTTTTCTTAAATGTTAAAGTGAGGTTAGTTCGACTCTGACACCAATCCCAAGTATATCGAGCCTGTTGACAATTAAAACGGGTGGTAAACTGCGACGTCATTCAGAATCATCGCGCACTCGCGTTAACTCTGATCGCTCGACGATATCACCGGCTGGTAGCACCAGTGGGAAGTTAAGTTTTCAAGATCATATGGGTTATAAAATTATTCGGCAAATCAAAATGCAAGCTAAAGACTCTGATGAAGAGTTGGACGCACTTCCGCCTGCCCTTGCTCGAGTTCATAGTCTTGACCGTACGCGGTATGCAAGGTATGCAACTTTCTTCACGTTGAAGTAGTCTTTCCTTTATGAGACAAGATTTATTGATTGTAATTTTTTAATTAGCACTTCGGAAGGACGAAGTTCTTCACTAATAAATTTTATAAAAGATGGTTTGAGTCTTGCGTCACTTGCAAGTGTGAATAAGTTTAGTATAAAGGACGATGCAACACGAAAAAGAAAAGGACAAATTTATATGGGCATTTCGCTTCCTCTAGTATTAACGAATTTATTTCCTGACTATCAGATCGCTGTGAGAAGATTATCGTACACTGCGGATAGAACGCTATTTGGTATGTTCGTCAAAATTGGTTATGCTTGGTTATTTATTAATAAAATCTTATCTTAGGTTCGGATACGAGTACAGACAGTGAGTTAAGTGCGTGTACTCAATCTTCGAATAAAAAATCAAGGTTTACGCACAGTACAAAGAATTGTATGGCATGTGGGTATGCGCGAATGAAAGAAAAGAGGTTCAAGTTGTTGGAATCAACGAGTACTCCGAATACTAGCCTTTCTGAAAAGTCTTTAACCAGTGAATCAACGTCAATTCAAAAATTACCCGAAGAGAATGACATAAAAGGTAATTTTTATTGCGCTTTTCACTGGTCGTTGGTTGTTATTGAATTGTTTATGTTTCAGCATTGAAAATAAGCATTTTAAACCAAATCGAAATGCTTAGTAATCCATTGGTGCAAAAACACTTCCGACATAACCTTATCAATTTAAAACAAAAACATCCTGAAGTATTTCAAGATCCTTGTCTGTACTCTGACGTCTGTAAAATGCTCTCCGAAAACTCCTATCGTCTAATGACGCGTCGCTTCATTCAAGATATCTTTTTCGATTCTAACTTCGAACCACTCGCACGAGAACTTAAAATAATCTTCTCGCCAGACCGCGAAAAAATGATTCCGTGTTCAACCACATCGAATAGATTAAAATCAAGCTCAACATATGCATCAATCGAAGAACCAAAGACTTATCAACAAACAGCAACCGAACAACGTAAAGCTGAGTTAGCTCTCATGCCCGACGCGCCGAAAAAAAACAGAGAACTATCTGTCATTGTCGGATTTTCGGTGGAACAAATACAAGCAGCGACGGAAGGCACCGATATGATTTCGCCAACAAGATACAACACAAGCTCACCACCATTGACAAGCGTAAAGGAAGAAAATGTCGCGTCAAGTAGCGAAAATATTTTACAAGGTTCCAATGTACACAACGCTGAGGTTCAAGTACATGCGCATGCGCATTCCCAAGACCCGTTTGAGATAATGAAACTGAAAAGTATGCAACACACACGACCAAACTCGATTTCGTTACCGGTGGGTCAAACAACTGCAACAAAAACCATTGAACAAAGAAATAGTATAGATGTGGTTAGTCCTATAAATGCCACGTCAAGCTCAGTGACTAGTCCGACGAGTCCGTTGAATCATACGATTAAAACACTTGATGACTTAAAACTGACTTACAAAGAAAATAAGTTTCCTATCAAACGCGATGACAAAAACGTTATTAAATGAGGTTTGCGGTTAATTTACATGTCTATCTCTCTATTCCATACATAAATGCAAGATTATAAACTAAACGATTTCAACGATGTTACGATTTAGTTTGAGGTAAGGATTGAGTCTATTAGTGAGTTATTACACGAATTTATTAATTGTAATGTTACTTTGTAAGCAAACGGATTAGGTTCCTATTTATTTGAAGCGCGACGTTAGCTTTTATTTGTTAAAAAGCAATCGCATCAAATTTATTATGCGGTGAAATAAATTTGATTCTTTTCGTAATAGGTTCACTTACAGTTATTGTGTGTGTACATAGTTAAATATTGACTTGCCGCAATTTAAATTGAAATTCAATTGAAATGGTCTGATATATAATTAGTTGCGGAATTACGATTGTACCGAGTGTCACGAGCGAGAGAATTTTATATTCATTATTCCTTGTAAACATGTAAAAATGGCGATTTACCGAAAAAACGGTTAATTTATTACTGCTGTTTTTAAGTTATTTATTGACGTTTTTGTATTTATTTCTAAATAATTAATATAAAAAACATTTGTATTGTTGATGATTTTTTTTTTAGATTTTAAACATTCAGTTTATTAAACCAGCTCACATCGTTGTTGTTCGTACGCATTCGTATTCCGAATGTGTCAAATTCTGTGAAATCATGTTTTAATCCGGCTTTCCTACGGGTCCTACGGGAAAATGATCCATAGGTAAACGCAGGTAAACGGTGGTAATTGGAAACTCTGAACAAAAATTGCAATGTACCAAAAACTAAAAAAAATAGTTCATCAATCCACCACGGATTGCGCTGTTAATTGGAAACTCTGAACAAAAATTGCAATGTACCAAAAACTAAAAAAGTTAGTTCAACAATCCACCACGGATGGCGCTGTTTATTGGAAACTCTGAACAAAAATTGCAACGTACCAAAAACTAAAAAAATTAGTTCAACAATCCACTACGGATGGCGCTGTTAATTGGAAACTCTAAACAAAAATTGCAATGTACCAAAAACTAAAAAAGTTAGTTCAACAATCCACCACGGTTGGCGCTGTTTATTGGAAACTCTGAACAAAAATTGCAACGTACCAAAAACTAAAAAAATTAGTTCAACAATCCACCACGGATGGCGCTGTTAATTGGAAACTCTAAACAAAAATTGCAATGTACCAAAAACTAAAAAAGTTAGTTCAACAATCCACCACGGATGGCGCTGTTAGTTGGAAACTCTGAACAAAAATTGCAATGAACCATCCGTGTCCAAGATGTCCAATGTCAAAATCAGTCAAAATACAATCTGAATGTGAGGTTAAATTAGTACGAGTTAATTTTAAGAGATTTTCAGGCAAAATTTTGTAATAATTTTGTGATAAACATGGGTAACACATTCGGTATGATGCCGAATAATGGCATGAGTTTGTATTTGCACCCGGATGTAACCCCCAATCCACTCAAGGAACCGAAGAGCGATCCGTTGTTGGGCTTCGCAAATGGGAGAAAAGAGAGAAGTAAAATGTTTATGTAACAATTGATCAATGTTTGTTTACGTATTATTTTCACTTATTTTAGCCGTAAATACGACTGAGCAACAAATGTACTCAGCTAAAATCCCTATTGCTGATAGAGATTATTGTGTTGATTATTTAATGACATTCAGGGGTTGTCGCAAAGACAATTGGCCCTATGCTGCTAACTGTGAGCATGAAAAACATGCTTATTTAAACTGCCAGTATGAAGAGTAAGTATAGGGGTTTAATGAAACAAGTAAAAACTTTAATAATTTTACTTTTGACTTAAATCAAAGTAAATTTTCAAGGTTTAATTAAAGCATTTTTGTGTTTTAGTTATGTAAGCAGAATGAAGGAATACGAACGTGAACGACGTCTAATGGTTCGTGAGAAGCAGATGGCAGCATAAAATTACTTTCAAACCAATTACAATGTAGCAAATCTTATTATGTAAATATACAAGAATCAACAAAATATGTGCACACCACCAGAATACAAGATCATTACAATCAAATCAGTTCCAAACGTAAATTTATGCATTAAAATGGTTAAGAATGCCTTTTGCTTTAAGACCTGATAACATCAAATTAACTATGAAGTACTTTTTGTATTTGTTGCGCACACGCCATTCGTTTCTTCTCCAAATCATTGTTGCCATCACGGGTAAAGTCCAGTATTTTAGCACGGAACGATGAATTTAACGCAAGCTTAGCTTTAACTTCAGTTATGAATGAAGTGTGCCTTGATGTTAGTATGTTCCCTAACGCTACCATACCACGAAAATGCGCCTCAGGATCTTTGCAGTTATGCACAGCGTCAGGTAAAATCGTCCCTAGAAGGATTATACCCATCTCGTCGTTTTTGTCAAGGCACAAAATTGACAAATTTAAAAGGAATGTCATCATACCGACCTGGAGTTTTATAAAATGAACACATTTATAGTTGGTCATAATTGTTTAAGGTTAGGTGCTAAATAAAATTTGTTATACCTCAATATTCTTGTTGACTGCTGTCAATGCCGATACGTTCTCCAGTAAATCGATCTGATTTGCAAAAACTAATTCAGCCCCAAAGGAATGTGCAAACAAATTACACAACGTCCTGAACGTTAGCAACGTGTTGTTTGGATTCGCTGATTGCGTAATGCACGATTTGAATAGTTCGACCAACTTCTTACCATCGTGTAAAACAATCGCGTTGGAGTTGTTTTCATGCCGGACGGCGAGTCTGATAACATCAATGACGGGAAACAACATTTCTATACAAAACAAAATATTAGATACCGCATTTTGTGTAACATTTACGAAACCAACCTTGCGGCCATTCCAATAATTTAAACAACCCTTCAACGTCCGGTAAATCACACGATTCATAACACATTTGTACCAAATTATTTAATTGTGCTTCATCGACTTTGTGGTTGCCATCGCCGATTTTTTCATTAAATTCCTTCAACTTGCCAAGGATAACTTTCGCGTCCCCAGATTCAAATTTCAAATAATTCGAATACGGAAAATATGAGTTTGCTTGTTCACCAGTGTTTCCTTGGTGGCGAATCGAACTTGATGAGCTGCTAGTGGTGTAACTACTACCTCCTGTAAAAGGATCGTAATTCATTCCTACACTAGCACCGGCTCCAGAACTAGTCGACGCTGGTTGGTATCGTGACGCGCCTGTGAACGGATCTACGTAGTCGCTGGAAGGCAACGCCTCTGTTTGACTATTTCTTTGGATAAACTCAACCACTTGGTCGAGATACACAGCGGGTAAGCCATTTTTTAAAATGAATTTGTTCGCAGCTTCGTAGACATCTTCGCCTTTATTGTAGGGAAGTTTCAGAGGCGGTTTACCGTCTTCGACGTCAACGGAAAAGACAAAATCGTAGTGGACACCTTCATGTAGAGTTTTCCCTTCGTTAGCTTTCTCATTAGCACCTAGAACTTCACCGACTTTTTCCCAATGGCTTTTGTCACCGTCCTCCACCCAAGAGTAAGCCAATACTTCGCCATTTTCTCGCACCATTTTGATTTGACCGGCTTCTTTGCCCGGATCATAGAGGGCTTCACGACCTGGTAAACTATTTTTTTTAATTTAATTTAATAAGAACTTGTTTTTTTGAAACAAAAAAACTTACTCAGAAACTTTATAACCTCCAATTTCTTGCGCGGATTGTTTCAGAACCGCGTTAACCTCTTCCTCAAACTGCTTCAACGCTTCCTGAGTAGCAACTCGTCCTTCGTCTTGAGTAAAAATCCTCACCATACCATCGCTTGATCCTGTTACAATGTCCCCATTCGACAAACACGCCACAGACCAAACACTTTGCGATGGTAGACGGAGTGTAGCAATGCAAGCGCCATCTTTCCAACACTTGACCGAATAACTTTCATCGCTAGTGACGAAACTATTCGGTCCTAGAGCTTTGTTCGGACGTATGCAATAAATATAATTATTGTGCCCATGTAATGTTTCCACATTTTCACCGGAGTATGTCCATACCTTGATTAGCGCATCGTTTGCTACTGAAACAAAACGTTCGAGTTCTGGAAGGTCGCAAACTGAACGAACGCAATCTGTATGCCCGCTTATAATACGAATCTGAGTGCCATCAGGGATCCAAAGACCTATTGTTTTGTCAGCACATGCTGTTACTATGTTTCCATTAGAGATTTGTATGACAGACCAAAGTGCAAAAGCATGACCAGCAAATGTTGCCTTTGGGAACTTTAAATTTGAAAAGTCCCACAATTTTGCTGTTTTGTCCCAAGAACAACTCAGGAATTGTGTTTTACTTATTGCTTTGGATAAACAACATACTATAAATAGAATTTATGTTAATATACAACATTATGTGAAAAATCGAAATTCTTACCAACATCTTTATGTTCTGAAATTCTAAAACTGGCCATCGGTTCACTCGGTTTATAAATTAGTATCATATTATCATTTCCACCAGTTACAATTAATCCATCAGGAAGTTCACTTGTTGGTTCTAAGTATAAAACAGCAGCCACAAAATTTTTTTGGTCTCGATATGTCATTGCTTCAACATATCCTGTATTAAATCTATAAGTAATTCACCAAAATTCATATTTTTACAGGTTTAAAACAAACAAATATGGAATATTATTTTTTATGCTTTGGAAGTACATTGGATTATCTTAAAAATATAACCTCAAAATTGAATACATACTCATTACGCCGCCAGTTTTTAGCGGTTTTATCCCTTGAACCGCTGATAATGGCATCTTCTGGGGTTGTTTCCACGGAGCGCACATCTAGAGAATGTCCGTAAAGGACGGCGCTCAACTTGTATGGTTTAGACATGATTACAGTCTGACTCAGTCTGACTTTAGAATGCGAATGACATGCACAACTAACAAATGGCAGCTGTAAATCTGGATCGATTTGAATCAACGAAACTAAAATTTATGTAAAAACCGTATTATTGCATATTTAATTCAAGCTGATATGAAAACAAACACAAAATGTAAAATGATTGCATACAAATTTATACACTTTTAATAATTTTAGAAATTAATTTTTTTTGCATATTGTTGCAAATCTATGGTTGCAAATATGGTACTGACTGATTTTAGTATAGTCGGGTTGAGTTGGGTTGAGTCGGGTATAGTCAGGTCCAGTCAGCTCAGGTATAGTCTTTTATAAAGTTGGTTGCATAATTTTGATGGCCTACATTCTCTATCTAATCCAGATCTAATCTAATTAAACGTAACGTATATTTATTAATATATTTAATTTATTAAATATATAAGTAATATGCAGACTGTATGCAGCACAGGAGTCTATGAGCACAGGTATGCAAACATAGTATGCAAACTATGTATGCAAAGACCTGGCAAAGACTGTAATACGTATTTTAAATCTATTATTTAACTATATGTCCTGTAACAAGTAGCGCCACCTCCGCTCTTTTGGCAAATTCGGGCAGGTTCGGACAGGTTCGGACAGGGGGTGACTGGCACGTGCTGCTGATCATAGCTGCTGATCACCACAGATCAAATATATGTGGCTTGCAGTGACTCTCTGGCAGTGACGGTTATTAACGGATTTCTTTATGACTATTACTCATCGTAACGGCGTAAATGAGAGTAAATAAATACCATAATAATGGATATTACACCAGGATCTACAAATTATGCGATTCAAGAACAACTACTGTTTAAAAAAATATCCAAATTAAATCCGAACTGGAAAAATTTGCCATTTCCCACCCCAACAAAGCCAACAGCAAACCATACTTTAAAACCAGAATATAAAAGAACCAACAGCTTTCAATGTAAGTATTATTTTAATTTTCTCTTAACAATGTAGAGTACTATTTGATTAAATAATTAAATGATGCTTTAGTGGAAAAATCAAGAAATCTGCAAAATCCCACCAGATTTGTTAAATCTGAATGTAAACTACCATTGCAATCAAGTTTAAAGAAAAGGAAAAGATCAATAACATATGTAACACCAATGAAAACTGTTCGTTTCTCCCCATGGGTATCAAATAATAAGTTGTCTCCATTTAAACATCCAACACATCGAAAATTATTTGATGATAATTACACAGACAATGACAAAGAAAACAAACATATTTCTAATAAAAATCAACATAAAACTAAAAGTAAATTATCTCCATTAGCAGTACCAGTGTGTGATTCAAAGCAATATATCTTGAATAAAGAAATTGAAATACTACTCAAGAGACAAAAACATTTAGTTGAGGAAATGGTACAATTGAATATTGAATTATCACAGAAATGGTCTGAAAATGCAAATATACATAATAATGCAACAATTATTAAAACTGACACAGAATTTACTGTTCCACTTGTTAAAAAAATGTCTCAGCTAAAAGTTGATGTAATAAATAACGCAGGAGCTAAGTATTTGGTACCAGATACTCCTAGGACTCAGAAGAAAATGGCAAAAGCTATTGATTTTTATAATGCAATGCGAGGACAATCTCTAGATTCTCCACAGACAAATACATCTGCATTTAAAAGGCAAAATGCCGTGGAAGATAAAAAGGCTTTATCCCTGAAAATACAGCAACAATGTTTTGATTTAATGGATTCATAATTTTATTTGTACTTTGTTTAGTTAGAACTGTGATTTGTTTGTTTTATTAAATGACGCCGTAAATGTAAGCATCCAAATATACATTTATTAATACTCCTTTTTTTATTTACCCAATAATAATACTTCCTACATCATACATTAATTAATTGTTAGGTTATGTGGTTAATTTTTGGTAAAATTCGCTTATTAATACTTCTTTTATTGTTTTTAGTTGTTATTGATGCATTTAAGGCAATAATTATTTATTGTTCGCAAATAAATTGCAATTAATATCAACGCAGACACGATAACACGACGATCAACGGTCAATTATGCCTGGCATATGTCTTTATTAGTAGTTTAATGCCAGGTTCTGTTTCATAAAACATTAATTACAAAGCTTAGAGAGTTTGTTTTTCACATTTCTTTCAATTTTTGCGTTAAAAACGCATTTATACATCACGATACAGAGTATTTAACGATTGGCTTTCAAGCAATAACAATATAAAACTTTAAAACCACAATGGCGCTGAATTTATTAAAAATATTAGTCTTCACAATTGTTTCGTGTGTTATATTAACAATGGTCAAGTCTAATGTACGTTTTATTGTATTCTAAGTTATTGATAATTACTGTTTCTACTTTGTTTTTTTAGTTAACAGAAAAACAAGTGAAAGCAACAGCCAAGCTGATTCGAAATGCTTGCCAACCAAAAAACAAAGTCTCTGACGGTTAGTTCATCGAGTCTACTTTGTTTTATTACTTTATTTGTCCATTTTCGTTTTTTGTAGAAGATATAAATAACATGCAAAAAGGTATTTTCAGTGATGCACAAAACGTTAAAGTAAGTAATTTTTAAATACTATTGTATTTAATTAATAATTTAGTAGTAATTTAATTCATTTTAGTGTTATTTGCTTTGTACAATGGCTAATATGAAAGTAGTAAGTACTACTACGATATTTTATTGCAGTTTATTGCTTCAAGCTGTGACATGTTTCTGTTTAGGTAAAGAAAAATGGCCAACCTGACTGGAAAGCAGCGTATTCTATGCTTGATCAATTACCAGAATCACGTATTGAACCGACAAGAAAATCTATGGATAAATGCAAAGAGGAAGGTGTGTTTTAAGGCGTACATAACGCCTAAATGTAATCAACCTCACATACACCAACATTATTATTATTTGCAATTTTAGTTGAACTAAGAGATGATAAATGTGACAACGCATGGCGTATGGGAAAATGTATTTATGATAGTAATCCAGAGGTAGTTAAAATAATTATTGACGAATTACCTTAATTAATTTATTTTTATTGCTTCAGAATTATTTTATGCCATAATCAAACCATGAAACAACATAAATCTATAAAATACATTACATAAATTTGGTTGATGTAGTTAATATTGGGATATTAAATAATAATGGGTCACAATATTGTTTCAAGTCATATAATATGTGTCTAACTATTAATTTTGTACCGTTGTTTTAGGTATAGTTGAGATACTGACTTATAATTAAAGTTCTATCGTTAATTACTGTGGTTGACGATTTGTAAGTCAGACGCTAGATTTTTTTAAACTAGTTAATTAGTTATTTTCTTGTTGGTGATGTAAGGTTATTATTTGAATTTTGGTGTATTGTTGTACTTTTTATTTTGTTTCAGCAAACTCAGATCAGTCCTGCGTTTTGATAAACATCCTTTGTGTTTTGTTGTTTTGTAGATCACAAGTGATCGTTAATTACACGAGACATCGAAATTACTAGTTTAATTAATTAATTCTAGATTGATTAAACAAATCGTAGTCAAATTAGATGTTTGTCTGATAATTCATTGTGATTTGTATGTAATTTCAGCGAAATTTTCTCAAACAAGTTTATAAAAGTTGTGTACACTTTTAATATATCTACCAGTCTGATTCTAGTACTTTTGTTGTTAAACAAAACAAGAAAAATGAATTTGGTTTATAGTTTAATTATTGTTTTAATTGCTTTGGAGGTTAACTTTGTATCAACTGCGGTATGTAATTAATAAATGGACATTTTTAATATAATTTCTATTGCATTTGATTATTTGATTTTAAGATCACAGAAGCTCAATTAAAAGCGAGTGGTAAACTATTGCGCAAAAACTGCCAACCAAAGACAAAAACAACGGATGAATCTATTGAGAATATGCACAAAGGAGTATGGGATGATGCACCATCAACTAAGGTTAGTTTTAAACCAAAAAAGAACTGAAATATTGTTTGTATTTTGTCTGAATGATTTTTTAGTGTTACGCGTTTTGTCTTATGTCATTTTACAAACTGGTGAATAAAAAAGGCATTTTTGAGGAGGAATATGCACTATCTCAATTGGAAATGTTACCGTTGCCTAGACAACAGCCTGCTTGGAAATCTGCACAAAATTGCAAAGGTTTGTTCAACAACACTTACAATCAAAATACTCAAAGTTGATGTTGTAGATTCAATTACTTGCTGTACAGATAAATGCGAACGAGCCTACGCCATGCTAAAATGTTTTTATTTTGATAATCCAGAAGTAAGATTTTAAATTGTCTCTGATGTATATAATAAACTAGAACAAGTCTATATTTCTAGTTTATTAAATACATTTTCTCACATTTCCAACTTTAGTTGCCTAAACATTTGTCGCTTTTCAGAATTATTTTGCTCCATAATGTTGTCTTTCGATAAGGAAATACCCAACAAAATCACAAATAACACGCAACGAGGAGTCATGTTATAATTTTGTAACGTTTATTGCAATGCTTGTTTATAAATTTGGTAAATCTTTAAAGACCATGTAACATGCGTAAATTCTGTGCATTCCTTACACGCGTATAAATCGTATCCTTACTCGCCGGGAAATGCCGCAATAAATGTTCCCAATGATCCAATCGCAACGTCAACACCTCGGAATCAATCACAGCCCTATACGTAAATAGATGCGGCACGCTATGCTTGAATAATCCCTGCACCAATCCAAACGTTTCACCCGGCTTTAACACATCATGTCGTATTTCATAATAATCTTCATTGATACTCAAAATTTCCACAATGCCTTTGCGAATAAAATACATACACTTATTTATTTCTCCATTATGCAACACTACATCACCGGCAAAGTACACAGAGCGTCGCAATTGTGCGGTTAAATTTCGCAAAAAATTGATTTCAGTGCCTTGAAACAGATAACACGATTCCAACAGGGGTCGATAGAGTAATATTTTTAATTCATTAGTTAACGGTGTTGGCAGCAATGTCAAAAGTGTAGGAAACTGTAATCATAATAAAAACTCAACAACTTTTAAGGTTACATTTGTTTACAAATGAGCCAACTTACATTCTTTCCCATCTCACGCTTTTCAATCTCAATTAAATGATTAGTCAAATTTTTTATCTGATAGTTGTTAACGTTATTAGTTTTCACGTAGGCCCTCAATTGCTTCAATTGAAAATTAAAGTTGAGCATCGGGCGGACTTTAAGGTACAACACCACAATTGTTTTCGCAAACAAATAATATCGAAACAAACTCAACGCTGGCATTAAAACGATAATCACTGCTTGTTCCCATGGATTTGAGAAAATTTGATAGATTGTTGCGCTGCCGGTGAGTAAATTAACCACTAACAATACTCCAGTCAAGTATCCTTCTGACATATTGTCACCTTTTGTTAAATTTCCGATGTATTCTTGAATTAATATCCAAATACAAGCCGTCCAATGAATGACAATGATCATTGACATTAAAATATATCTAAATAAATATTGGTGTATATACTGTAACGAAGTTTACGAGTTTTAAACTTACGTGGTTTTTAAAATAAAAATATCATTATCAATTTCTTTAAATGTTTTCTGTGTGATGTAGCGACATCGGTACAGCGCAACCAATCGTAACCAAGCAAAGCACATGCGTGGCGTAGCAATTTCCCAACCCACTGGAAAACTCATCGGGAAATAGTACATTAAATACGAAAATAAAATCAATATGATGCAAACAAATTCAAACATTCGTAAACATTTGCGGTCTGCTTCAAAGTTTCGGGCTCGTGTGAGTTTGAAATCGGTGATCAAGCGTCCGAATTTATCGTAGTAGGGCTTCACAAATTCAATACCAAATGCCAATGTAAAGATAACGTCAATAATTATAATTGTGTTAATTAACGTCCAGTGATAAACTATTATATTTAGTGGTATTATCAGCGCGTTGATAAACGCGGAAAATCGTAGAATTATATCTGAAACATTCAACTATTAATATTCCATGTTTTTAGTGTTAATTATGAAGGTATTTTATAATTACCATAAATTTTATAAAATTCAACACGTTGAAACCATCCGCTCTGTTGTATCATGGCCATTTCATTTATCCAACTACTCGTCGAATAAATTTCTTCATCAAATTGAAAGTGACTTTGCATAAAATCTTTGTATTCACTCAAAACACCTTTCAATTCAATATCAAACTTTGCATAATTCTAAAATGGAAACGTCATTGGATGTGTGTAGGCAACTTAAAATACACAGGATAACTTCATACCTTTAATATATTAAAATAATCAATTGATTTAAACGATAAAACATGGACGTAATCGACAGAGGTGGCTGTTATTGACATAACAGGCGACGTATCCTTTGAGAAATGACCAAAAATACTTCCTTTCGACACATTCACTTGATACGCCGAACGGGCCAATTCAATATGAACGATTCCTTCCAAAATAATATAGAAACGATGACATACTTCTTCTTGATGAATAATGATTTGGTGTGGCAAAAAATGTTCGCATTTGCCAAGCAGGACTAAAATGCGCAAAAACGCACGCTCCATGTTCAAAAACAACGGCACTCTTTTTAGGACATCTTCGTACAAGTAACACAACGTGTCTTGTAACAATGATGTGTGTAATTTTGACAATAACATTGTTTTCTTAAATATTACAAACATTAAAATCGAAGATTAATTAATGATAACATAGCTTACATCAACTCCTCGATTTAATCTCCAGTAATAAATAGCATTCTCCCTAAACTTAATTTTGACTGCTTCGTCCACATTTTCTTCACGTTCCAGAAAAATCATCAAGTGTCGCATCATAATTTTGTAATCTACCACCCGTGACGCGTTTTTTAACTCTCGCAGCGTACCAACAAAGTGTGATACAATTGTAATGATGTTATAACCTCGCAGCAACATGCCAATCATTAAAATCCCTACTAAAATTGCCAAATTTCGACCTCCTTGTGTGATAAAACTACCGAAGCCCACACCAAACAGTAAACAAATCGTCCAATAAACAGACAACAAATAAATCTGAAAGAAAATGTTGATGAAATAGATTACCAAAATAAAAATACTGATTAATACCTGTCCTAAATAAATAACATCTGTAGGGCTTGATTCCGCAATAAACTTCACTATGGTCCGATCCACCCAACTATCCTTCCGACAAGTTAGCAACCAACCATGTTTTGGATCACATTCGGAGGCAAGCAAGACGCATGCGCATGCATGCGTCAAAATAACAATCCACGAGATGCAATTCATCAACTCAATCATTCTGGGTACATGCGGCACATCCAAATTTTTTAATTTATTCAAAATAATAAAATACTTATACACTTGCAACACTTTGAATAACCGCAAATATGCAAACGTCTTCGGATCCGTATCGATACCATACCAATAAATCCATTCTAATGGAAACGCCATGAGTAAATCAATCAACATCCCTCTACCACCGTAATTCCTTAAGGTTCTGTATGGGTGCACCACTAAAATTCCATTGTGATTGTTATAAGCCAAATAGGATAATAAAACGCAATCGAAGAGGATGACACAGTCGCAAATCACGTTCAAACTGTACAAGAACAGGCAAACAAAGTGATCTTTATAAGTCAAAAGCATTAGGGGTGATGTAATGCCCAACATCCACGAAACGAAAGCTCGCAGTATAACCCAACCTCTAAAAAAACCACCACGTGGATCAATCGTTATTGGAATCACTCCGAACCGCAAGAAAGCGATCTCTTCGGTCTCAAATGGGTAGCCATAGGCTTCTTTGCGCCCCGCGCAATAGTTCAAAACGTTAATGAACGATTTGTACGCAAAAAACCGTTTCAACGGCGCATGTTTGAGGTTATGTTTGTGTTCATGCTTGTACATAAACTGTTTATTTTCCATGATCACATCTACATCTAGTTTATGATCTAAAGCCTGATAATATTCTTGGCTCTTCATTATAGTTAATAATAAATTATTCACTCTGGGATAATGCAAGAGGGTTTCTTGTAGGGCTGAACCATCAACCGAAATAAAAATGCACGGCGTGGTCGTGGTTACCGTATGACCTTCTGGTAAATTGAATAACAATGAAGACAAACCGAAAACACCAGAGTTGGTTTTGTTCTCGCCGGGTGTTCTGTTTGCGTCGTCTGTTTGAGTTGTTTGTTGAATTTTAACCTTCAAATTTGCGAGTGTCGGATTAAGCGGTTCGATCACAATTCCGTGATCGTTGGAACAATATCCTTGTACTAAAATCAACATTTCTTTGTTCATGTTTCCTCTGTAGGTAATCACGTCGTCTACGGGTACTAAATAGATTTTTGATTTTAACGTTATTAACCTACAAAACTTTTTGCCGAACGTTTTCAGCAACGGTACTTTCATTAGCGTTTCGTAACGTTCGGTCATTAAGATTTCGTGGCGAAGTGTTTTCGTCATATAATTTCCATGATTGTATTGGTAGAAATATCCGGGGTAGTGTTTCCACTGAAGGCGATAGTATTCGAGTAGTCGTGATTCTAAGGTTATAGATTCTCTGATTTGATTGTAGAAGCAGAATTTTTTGATGTCTCGTAGGTCCCGCTTGAAGATTATGGCTTGTTTCAGTTGTAAAAATCGCAGGTTTGCGAGATCCATAAAGGCAAAACTTACATAAAGATAACCTAAAAATGATAAAATGATTCCGACTGCTGTGTCTAGGTATTCGCTAGATAGATGGGTGTAGCCATCCAGGCAATGTATGTAAATGAGTGAGTAATGTAAACTGCTTAGGAAGAGATAATCGGTGCGTGGGTTTTGGAGGTTAATGTCGAATTCGTAGTTGCGTAATATTCGAAACCAGCTGTGTGGGTAGCATGTTGGGTTGAAGCAGGATATTAGGTATAAAGTGACGGCGCCGTAGTAAATGATTAGGGATATTGTTAGGGTGTGGATTACTAAACGTTTGTAGAATTCGCTGCTAAATTGTAAGGACCAGATGAGGTGAAATAGTTTGTAGATTTTGATCACGCGGTTTAGTTTTAGGAAATAGTATAGGAACTTTATTTGTTCGGTTTCTATTGTTGTATTGTACAAGGTGTAGGTTATGAGTTCGAGAAAAATGGCGGATGTGAAGTCGAGGTAGAATGACCAGTCATTAAGTTTATGCCAGAGGTGATTGGCGCATGCGCGCCGATTCCATGAAAATACTCTGAAAATGTTAAGTACTCGTAAGTAAATTCATTAATTCATTAATAACAAACCTTTGTTTTGACATAGGAACTTCATACGTTATTAACGTTAAAATTAAATCAATAACAATCAACGCTTCCATTAAAATTGCAAGAATGTTAAACCAGTCAGGAAATGCTCTTTCAAAAGCTACAAAATACGGATAAGTAATGCACACCACAACAGACACCAGAACCATCATATAATTCCATATAGCGTTCAAGGTTAAATTCTGATCAACTTTTCCAATATTCGATGCTTTATGAAAAGGTAACACACCTTGGCGAGTAACCAATTTGCTAATAACGCAAATTTTATATAGGTTTTGATTGATCTTATCCGCCACACTGACATCATATTGCGGCGGACGCATCATCATCGTTCTTTTCCTCACTTTCGCATCGATCATCTGCGCCTGAAACGCACGATTAATGCGTCGATATACTTCCGGAAAGGACCTCAACGTCGCAGTCAAAAACTCCTTCTTCGTCAAAGTCAGCACTTTCACGTGAGTCACACAACGGATTGTTGCCTTGCATTCCATGTACACCATCAGCGCAATTTGTCCCAAACAACTACCGGGCTCCAAAGAAATGATTGAGGTTTTATTATCATCCGCTAAAATATCCAAATAACCTTCAACCAGGACAATCATTTTATCCATGGATGTGCGAACGCGAAATATACATTCTCCAGCATTA
This sequence comes from Atheta pasadenae, assembly GCA_030264155.1. Classification (NCBI taxonomy): domain Eukaryota; kingdom Metazoa; phylum Arthropoda; class Insecta; order Coleoptera; family Staphylinidae; genus Atheta; species Atheta pasadenae. The sequence goes on along the minus strand of JARJDS010038414.1, from coordinate 2,680 downwards.
TAAAAATCTCTTCTCATTTTGGTTGATAAATGCCGTAGGAAGCAATCAACTTTCGGATGTTTTACCCCTAAAATCACACCGGTTTTCAACGCGGGCAAATTTAAGTCAAACAACACATCTTGTACCAATGCCCAGTTAACTCTATGACGTAATATTAATTGGCATTCATCTAAAGCGACTGCTTTCTTGTAAATTTCAACATTTTGATGATTCTGCTCTACTTTATGTTGCATATGACCCAAACCACGCTTTCGTAGGTGGCGCTTCAGTATACTCGTAAAGTGTTGCAACTTGATGATCCGCTTGTTACTTAATTCTCGGTCCAGGAAGAAATAACCATATAAATATAATAAAAAGATAAAATATATTAATGATAAACAAATGATCATAACATTAGGATAAAACGCCAAAGGTCCAATGTACGCATTTTCAGACATAATTCCAGCTGCAAACAGCAACGAATTGTAATAAATGCCATGGAACAATTTCGCTTCACTTGAGTTATTGACAACTTCAATGTGTGGATCATAAGCTGGTTGAAACACAATCACCATTAATCCCCACAACACACCACCCCCGTGTAGCAACAGCATAATGAGTACACCTAACCTTAGTACGTATCGAAACGGGGAGAACTCTCCAATACGCAATATGTTTAATGGTTTTATGGTCCAATATAACCTCAAGGGACATGTCACACATCTTGCGAAAAAAAATCCAATGTTTAAGTCATTCACGATCCATCTTGATTTCGTTCGATATGTGAATTCTTCGTACACTAACCAATAGGGAAAAGCGAGAAATAAGTTGAATGTCAATTCGACGCAACAGTTTTGTAGTTTATTCCTTTTGCAAACAATAGTCACGTATAATATGAATATCGTGTCGTTTATAATGCCGGTGTAGTACGCACAGTAGAACATTGGTTTGTTGCCGTGCCAGAAGACTAATAAAAATGGCACGAATAGATAGTGGAAGATGTTTGATGCATGAAAGATAAACGCGAGGATTTGCATACTGTTCAATGCAAAACATTGTTTTTTAATTTGTGTGAATATGTTAGGTTTAGTGTGAGAGAATTGTATATGTATTGGGGTTTTTCCTCGGTTTATATCAATTCGTCGTAAGGTTTCGATTTCGAGGGGTATGATTTCGTTTTCTGAATTGTTTACGAAATATTCGTCGTTTATAATTACGGAACTCCATGAATTATCTGAAGAGGCTTTAATTGCGATTGGCAATGACCGAATTGTTGATTCGTTGCGGTAATATTCACGGTGTGGATACATTTTATTATTCACAGAACACAAATATCACGTGACAATCAGATTTGACAGATTTATATTGATGCAATGTGATGCAATGGTTTCATCGTGGTTTCATCCAGCGCCCGCTGAATGAAATTTTGTGTGTTTATTTCTTTTTCCGTTTCTTCTAGTTTCTTATTTTGCTTATGTTTTCCCCATTTGTCTGTGTGTGTGTGTGAGTGTTTAGTATTTTCCGTTTTTTTAGGAAGGCCGGAAAAGCCGAATTAAACGTTGTTTTTTTTATTTCCAGTAAAGTTGTAATTTTTAATCAATTTTTAATTTTCGTTCAGAGTTTCCAATTAAGAGCGCCATCCGTGGTGGATTGTTGAACTAACTTTTTTAGTTTTTGGTACATTGCAATTTTTGTTCAGAGTTTCCATTTAACAGCGCCATCCGTGGCGGATTGATGAACTACTTTTTTTAATTTTTGGTACGTTGCAATTTTTGATCAGAGTTTCCAATTAACAGCGCCATTAGTGGTGGATTGCCGAACTAATTTTTTTAGTTTTTGGTACGTTGAAATTTTTGTTCAGAGTTTCCGTTTAACAGCGCCATCCGTGGCGGATTGCTGAACTACTTTTTTAAATTTTTGGTACATTGCAATTTTTGTTTAGAGTTTCCAATTAACAACGCCATCCGTGGTGGATTGATGAACTAATTTTTTTAATTTGTGGTACGCTGCAATTTTTGTTCAGAGTTTCCGATTAACAGCGCTATCCGCGGTTGATTGATGAACTACATGTTTTAATTTTTGGTACGTTGCAATTTTTGTTCAGAGTTTCCAATTAACAGCGCCATCAGTGGTGGATTGTTGAAGTAATTTTTTCAATTTTTGGTACGTTTCAATTTTTGTTCAGAGTTTCCAATTAACAGCGCCATCCGTGGTGGATTGCTGAACTAATTTTTTTAGTTTGTGGTACGTTGCAATTTTTGTTCAAAGTTTCCGTTTAACAGCGCCATCCGTGGCGGATTGATGAACCAATTTTTTTAATTTATGGTACGCTGCAATTTTTGTTCAGAGTTTCCGATTAACAGCGCTATCCGCCCTCGGCAAAGGTTTAATTCGGCTTTTGCGGCTTTCCTATGCGTCCTAGGGGAAAATGATACACAGGTAAAAGGTGGAGAATGGACAGGCGTACAACTCTTCTCATAAGACGGCCGCCCCCATTCCCGTAGTTTAGGCGCCCGCCCCCGGCAAAGTTTTAATTCGGCTTTTGCGGCTTTCTTATGCGTCCTAGGGGAAAATGATACACAGGTAAAAGGTGGAGAATGGACAGGCGCACAACTCTTCTCATAAGACGGCCGCCCCCATTCCCCTACTTTAGGCGCCCGCCCCCGGCAAAAGCTTAATTCGGCTTTTGCGGCTTTCCTAT
>JARJDS010038403.1:0-10848 GCA_030264155.1 Atheta pasadenae | reverse complement strand
TAAAAAGTTTTTATTTACTTTTTACGTTAAATTGTTCATTGTCACACAAATACATACAGTATACACATATTTTTACATATATTTTTTGTAATCATCATTTAAAATGTATCAATCTCAACAAACTTTTGACAAATTTTATTATCCTTATCATTTGATACCACCTTTGCTGGTTTGGTAAGTCCCATTGAATACCCACCATTCTTTGTTGTTTTCTCTGGTGCTTTATTTGCATAAGTTGTAATAAATTTGATAGCAATACGACCATCAAACTTTGACATAAACATTCTGTTCCCCCAAGTTAACAATGCCAAAGGCTGTAAATTAAAATTGATGAAAAAACATTATTATTTAAAATTACTTTGTTTTTTTATAAAATATATACGAACCCGGTCTGGATGTAAATCTGGACTTGCTGTGATGATATGTCTAAACATACAATTCCGTACAATATCTTTCAAGTGCTCTATTTCATTAAAATTTGCACATGGATGATACAACATGACAACAGCACCATGTTCTAAACTGTGCAACCATCTTTGAGGGGGTACATAATTATATTCACCATATTGAGGCCAAACTGGTCTATGGCCACCACTAAAATAAATAACATTCCATTGTTAATTAAAGAAAAAGTACTATTACAAATATTACAAAACTTTTATAAAATTTTAGGTTATAAGACAATGCTGTGTTGGGTTGCCTATATTGACACATGGATAACATTTAAATAAAACTTACAAACTTGGTATTACATGGTTATAGATGATTGTTTCATTCATGCAATAATGTGGAGCCTAAAACAATATTTCATATTATTAGTAATTAACATAACCTATAACATACCAAAACAAGTTTACTGTTAAACTCATTAACAATGGTTTGATTTGACTGATATAGATCTCAATATATTATAAAAACTTATAAAATGATTATGTACTCACACTATATGCTTTTGGAATGTGATCATGTTCTAATACTGGATGTATACCAGAATTTGGTAAGAATAATGTACGATCTTCAAAACATGTGTATTGTTCTGGTGTTCCAGCATAATCAACATCTAAATGTGCCTAACAACAATCATAGCAATTTAATAGCAAACTAATTGTGTTGATTGTCTTATAATATTTAGAAAAATTGAAATATTTTTAGATTCATTTTAAGATATTTACTTTTCCATTATCACAATCAGCAACTTCACCCATTGGAACACCACCATGTGCCTCTCTTTGACGCAAAGGATCGTCGGGAAACCAGCGTCCTACCCATTCTTTACCTGTCTCTATAAAAATAAATAACAATATGTAAACACAAAACAATATGTGAGACAAAATAACTTACGACTGGCAGACAGGTGAACATAAATTACTAGAATACCCAATAACTTATACATTTTTATTACAATCCGACGTGCGGCACTACAAAAATAAGCTAATCACTCATAATACTAATTTTTTCAGACGTAGCACGCTTACACAGTGCCAAATTTTGAATGTTTGCTACAAGTTTTTGTCAGTTCCCAGCTGATTTTGATGCCAAAAAATCCCAACCTGTTTATGGTGACAGCAGGTGACAGGTAAACACTGTGCAACAAGTTGCATAACATTGTAGACATGTAGTCATAATTTAAAGCAATAATCATATAGATTTTAAATTACTTTGAATACTCATACTATTTATGATTTAAATTACATAAATAAATATTTAAAATTATTGTTTTGTTTAAAAACAAAAACTTTTAATGAATTACTATTGTGACATTATGGGTTGCATATAGTGAGACTTCAAACCAACAAAGAATACACTGAGTGTTTATGTTTAGAATTGAAGTTTTAAATTCAATACATAATTATCGCCGTGACCTAAAATTGAATTGCACGCAGCAGACATCGCTTTTATGCGTTTTAATTATGTTTATCAACATTAACTTATTGCCATATGTATTAAAAGATGCAAATCATGCACATGCACATGGAAAGCCACGCGTACACGTGAATCGCATTCGTCGACCTCGTCCCGGTGTTTTTCCGTTTTTCAACACGCGCGTGTAAACGAAGCGATCGGTCGTTGACGATTGAAGCCATTTGTTGCCATCGATGTGGTGAGCAAACATTTTATTACTCGAATTACTTTTTGAAACTGCCCGCACGTGAACCTGTCGGTGTGTGTGTAATCACGCGATTCAGTGTCGGCAGACACGACTATTGTCACGTGCGCACTCACGCTCCTCAAGACAATCAACAGTTTTTGTTCATATTTTTCATACAAAGTGTGTTTCATCATAATTACTTACAAGGAACAACTGCTAGTGATATTTAGTGGCATAATTCATTATTTTGACAATACATAACCTAAAATATTGTATAAATTAAGACAAACAAAACAGCTTGTGTGACTTTTGTATCTTGTGTAATCCTCATTCTGGATTAGTGAGCGCAACAATCACGTTTGCGATAACGTGGATCAACTCGAGTGCAACTGCGAACTACACCACGTGACTGGTGATTCACGTGATTGAATTCATAATCGAGTTTGAAAGGTAATGAGTGCCTTGTTGTTGTTGAATGCTTTGTTTTAATCGTTTTAACAGATAAAACTTTAATTTCCAAGATTATTATTAATGAGAATGGAAATTTTGACAGGTATTGATAACATAACCACAAATTATTCATTGTGATTAATTTTGTAAATACGTGTAACGTGTAAGTGTGAATGGAGAAATATTACGATGAGAAGTTAAAAAGTAGAGAAAATTGTTAATTTGCGTCATGTATCACCTTCGCTTGGCGTTCATTTGTCGCCAACCAAGTAATTATCGCATGTGCCGCACGTAATTGCACTGATTGCAATAAAAAACGCAATCGGCAATTACTCATACGCGTAATTTAATTTGCGCCACACATTATTGTTAATTAATATCATCACTTACTGAATAATAATTGTTTTTGAGGAATCAAATTAAAAGTTATTTCTCAACTTGAAATATGAAATATTTAATAAATGTTTGTAAATTTGGTTAAGTTATTTTACAAAATGGCGCTGTTATAGCTATAAAATGGTGGATTAACACTTTTTAGTAAATTTCTGCAGATTTATGAATATGAATGTGTTCACATATTCGCAAACTCAATGACGAAGCATTTGCAAGCATTGCAATGGCAATGACGTCGGATCGTGTCGGATAGAAAACAATTATAAATTGTTCACTTGTATTGTAAACTCGTGTATGCCTCAATCGATAGGCGATGTGATGCGATCCAACATTGCTTCGTATTCACCGACGGGTTGCGAACATGTGCGCGACACGACAAGACATGTTAAAACCGATCAGGAATTTTAATTTACGCCAGCAGTGCACGACGCGCCTCAATAAATATATTGCAAATCGGCAATCAATTTAATTTACAACAAAAAAACACAACGCAATGCATATTTAATTGTAATTTTCGTATCGTCGTTATAAGGTGTATGCTGGGTTGCGTTTCTTTGAGTTCTGTCATTCTTACAATTGACTTCAATTGACACATTCGCTACAGTTTTGTTGAGTTTTGTCGCGGTTTTTGTTTGAGTTTAGAACAATATTAATCAAAAAAGTGAATAAATAAAAAGGTTTTATTAGTTTTTCTTGAAATATTAGTGAATAACTAGTGATAACGTTTTCTATTTTTCTAACCTAAAAGTTGTTATATGTTAAACACAATAACACATGTCCACTGTATGTACATATCGATATAATTAATTCGTTACGCATTCGTTGTAAGCCGCTTTGATAAACTCACGTGTTGCTCGGCGTGGCGCGTTTGTTCGTCGTCCGTCGGTGGTTCGGTTTTTCGTGCAGCGCAGCAGTAGTTCAGTGAATCCTATACGCGCAGTAGCGCAGTGGAAACGCAGCGCTCGCGAACGTCGCACGATCAGCGTTCGAGTTTTGCTGATGCGCCGAAATTGATCACGCACGCGATCCGCACGTTTATAGTGCGCACGTGTGCCGTGACACCAAACGTTTCAAAAGTTTCGACAAATAAAGAAAAACTATCGAAGTGTATTGTGTGCATAATATAGTGAAATACAAACACATCGTATAACATCGTTATTCATCGTAGAACAACGCCAAACATCGTGGGACCACGCGATACTTCGTATCAAAAACAAACTGCATCTGATTGGTGTGTAGTTCGACTAATTTCAACACTTCGTGTTTAATCGTAGTGTGTGTCTTTTACGTTTCGGGTGATTAATCAGTGCTTAATCAGCGCTTTATCAGCGCATAAATCATGGAAATGCGATTTTGGGAGGAGAACTCTTTGCAACATGTTAAATTTGAAAGGTTAGTTTGCATTTGTCACTTGTTACTTTGTAGTTGTTTTTTGTTTTGTTTTATTGTAAATGTATACATTTATTTGTTACGCTTTGTTGTATTTAGTTCCGTGTCAATCATTAGAAACAGTTTTGTTTACTATTGTATTGTACATCTTTTGACACAGTGTATAAAATGTCATGTCCGTTGCTGTCGCCTTGTGTTCCTTGTGTAATCGTTCGCGTACTGAACAAACGAACGTGTTTATTAACACGTGCGCCGCGTGCACGACTCGGTCGCATGCACTTTTTTTACTCTCCCCCTCCGCGCTAATAAGAATCTATAATTAATCGCTTGTCGCGGGTTGTACTTACTTGCACATAATTATAAATACGCTTATACATATTTATTAACACTAGACGTATTTTCATTGGTAACGTTAATTGTTTTTAACTTATTGTTGGTTGTAACATAACAAATGAATGTATGGTTCATTTGTTTAGTTTCAAATTTTGACATGTGATCAACAACGCAATTTTGTTTTCAGTTGTTATAGGTTATGTGTTTGTGTTTATTTTTTAAATCGTGTTGGGTGAGTGTGAATGTCGTTAAAAAGTATTTAATTGAGTTTGTTTGTTTATATTCTGGTCGCGGCGAGGCTGCGAGAAAGTAGTTTTTTTCGAAAACGAACTTTTTGGCAACGATTGCAATGACCGCGACGCGCGACGTCGTTCAATCGTGTGGTTTTTGCATGGAGGCCAAATCAAACAGTGCGATTTAGGTTGTAAGAAACACTAAAATAAAATTATGGGCGGAGGTGTAAACAACATAAGTTTAAATGACGTATAATGCTCTTTAGTATTCTATTTTTTTGTTTGAATAACATTGATTGTTATAGATAAAAATTTTTTTAACGACTACTACGTAGTATTAAGTAGCATTTGTAGTGTTTATGCAAAACTGTGAATTCTCAATTGGAAAATTGGACAAGATGCAATTACAATATGAATTTCTGTGCATGTTGACGTGTTGGAGTTATGATTGCGAATTGCAACACTGAACATTGACACAATTTCGCACTACTTTGTATGCACTCCGCTGGTCTGTGTTCGTGTCGATCGTAATTATCGGAACTGTAAACATCGTAAACGCCGTAAACATATAAACATGTTTCGAACAAGCATTAAATTTCAATTACAATTATTATTGATTGGCACATCGACGCAGCGATTCGTAATTATTATGACTACGCACTTTTGCTTTTTAACTTTAAAAAAAATAAACAAAATCATTCTAAATTTGAATCAGTGTTTGATTATTCGGTATTAATTATTTACCAAGTGTACACCGGATGTATTATTGTTCACTTATATTAATCGACGTACTTGAACTATACAACTATGCCAACTATTCAAAAGCTTAGTTATTAACGTTTGATTTTGAATTTCGCAATGATTCGATGCTTGTCGATTACAAGAATGCATACTTTCTCGCAAAATAAAAATCGAAAATAGTCATAACATAACCTATGTTTAAATTTGAGTAATCATTTTCCGAACTTATCAATTTTGTTAAAACCCTAAATAACACAAATTAGAATAATCGATAAAAGTAATAGCGTCATTGACGTTCGATAAGTCTTAATCAATATTAGCCTTATCAGTCACGGGACGAGGAGCTAAGTTATTTACTTGTCACACTAACACACTCCGTTGATGTATAACAGAAAAAAAACAACAAACGCTCTTAGACTCATACGTGCGCATGACGCACGATTGTTTATCGCCCGCACGAGCACGAGATTTGCTTATCACTGTCATGAACGCGGTGTTGTATTCCACATAATTTCCATTATTTGCTTTGGCCAAGAGTTTCAAATGTATCAAATCTTGTCATAGAATTAAGTTAAATGTGGTTATATGTTAATACCCCTTGTCACGTGTTAGCTGTCATTTGGTATCTCACTGCTAAAACGTTACATAACCTAAAAATGTGTGCTTGTTGTTAGTAATGCGTTTCAATAAATTTTACATAAAATATTAGTTATGTGTAATAATTCATTAACGTACTGTATATACATATGTGTTGATGCGTGGTGTCAAACAGGTTTTTGTTTTTGTCGCTTTGACCTGCGCGCGCGTCTACGTGCCTAAAAATAGCAACAAACTATTTGTATTTGTACACTCGGTCGAACGCACTAGCCATCGCGTCGTGTATATTCCCGTGTGAATGGAAATTTCTGATTTCCGGCTTGTGTTTCGATAAGCTCAAACCACGCCAGCTGCACTCGTAAATTAATTACGAGTATATGTTAGCACCCACTTATAATCACTTCACAATTACATTCGTTTGTTCGTCGTTACGTTTGCGTTATTGTCAAAGTCGAGAGAGTGAGTTTTTTGCTTGGCGATAACATCGTCTATTAATGTCAACGTTCACTGTTTTTATTTGTCGATTGTTTTATTTGGAAACACGTGACTGCAGCTTATCGCTGATGATTAGTGAGCTAATTTATTGTTTGCGAATATTTTGGTTTGATTTTTTTATATATGCGCGTGACATGCTCACGCACGCTAATAGATTATCGCGCTTATCGCGAATAATCGCGCCGGTTCTTAGCTTTTTTGCATGATTTTCGATTTTCAAGGACGTGAATGACGCAAATTCATTTTTGTCCGACAGCGCAACTACAGACACGATTACTATCGATAAAAACAAAAAAGTTGCGGTTATTGGTGACTAGGCAGCCAAACATACACACTAAATTTGAATATATTATGTTTTCAGTAATTCCAATGATAACATTCCGCCACGTTCGCGTGAACCGTTCTACTGCGAGGCGGCTAACTTAAACTTCGCCACCGGCGAGGATGACTGCATGGACTACGCATATCGCAAAACTCCAGTGCGTGTTTCACGCCAAGATCCGCTCTCGCATCGCATTATCGAAAAGCGTCGTCGCGACAGAATGAACAACTGCCTCGCCGATTTATCCCGCCTCATCCCGGCGGAGTACCTCAAAAAAGGTCGCGGACGTGTGGAAAAAACTGAGATCATCGAAATGGCCATCAAACACATGAAATATCTACAATATATGAATCACTATCGCTTAGGTTACCAGGAATGTATGTCCGAAGCGATGCGTTTCCTAGTTGAAGTCGAAGGACGCTTTCCACGCGAACCGATCTGCGTTCGGTTACTTGGCCATTTGCAAGCGCACTGTGATAATATCTGTCGAGGTGGCGCTGATGCGCCAACGTCTGCGACACAACCAACATCATCTGTGGATAAAGTAGAGCCTAAAATGGAACCGAACAACAATTACGACAGTGAACATCATGATCTTACGGAAAGTATGCACGAAATTGAACGACGTAGCGATGTAGAACCGGAACCGGAAGTCGAAACTGAAGTAGAGATTGAAGTGGATGTCGGCACCGAGAAACGAGAAGACCATGCGATGCGTTGCGATGAACACCATGCAGGGTATAAATATAAAAACGATATCAAATTGAGATTCACTCAAGACAACGCCAAAAATCCCAAAGTTATCGACCGTAGAAACAGCACACCGATTAGTACTGATAACCAAACTTGGTTAGTAATTAACTTTAACAAATTATATCTTTGCTGTAATCGCAATTTTTCAATTGTTAGTTCTAGCATCGGATCACCAACACCACACAACTTTATTGAAGGCACCCCCTCGACCTTAACCATTTTAAAACACGCTTTAAACCTAGAACCAGAACCAATGGTAACTACTCCTTGGACGTTGACAACAGCGCCACCTACATTGCAAAACACACTATTCACAGCAGCAACAAACGGTACATCAGCTTTTACGAGTTTTACTAGTCCACTTCTTCGTAAAACAAACTCAAACGTAACTCCACCAACTCTTAATGGAATCAACGGAATGAATAGTTCTACGCCAGTGTATAGCAATGGAATAGGAAACAACGGCCATATTGAAAACGACAAACCAAGTTTTCTTGTACCTGCGTTTGTGTTACACACAAAAAGTTCGTTTTATATTCCACTTACTTTAGATTACAACGCCTTGTTACCTTATCTTGGCGGCCATGATTTACTCAACGCGGCACCACGTGATGTCGTCCTGCATCCGGTTGCCATTAATGTGAATTTTCAACCGCAGTTGCAACAACCAAAGAAATTAGACAAACTACCTGGTTAATATATTTTACAAATTACTTATTTTGTCATAACAATTATAAATGTGAAATGTAATGTTATAATGTTATGTATATAATATTGTGAGGTTAGGTCAACAACGCAACGAGACTGTGATGTATACATAAGACTGACGCTGAGACACTGATATGAGATATCAATAAGTTAACGCTAAACGTAATTAATAAAGAAACAAAAACTTAACCTACAATTTGTATCAAAGTCTTGCATTGTACGTTATTGACGTTGTAACATTGTTTTGGGATGATTTTTAATAAAGAGGGAATCGTTATGTTTAGTGGGGACACCCTTAAATTACATTTTAATATTAGTTGGAGTCACTTAGTGATTTATCAGTTTGTGTTGAGTTTAAATCGCTTTCACTAAGAAGTTTACGCTTTGGTGCGCGCTTCTTAGCGGTTTTTACAGTTTTTTGTTCTGGCTTGTCAAGATTTTTCGTCGTTGTTGGACTTTTTGGCCTGTTATCGTCGTTTGATGATGTTGAAGGGTGGTCATGAATATAATCCGTCGTTGATGAGACCTGATCGGACTTTGTAGCACGTGGATTAAATCTGTGTAGATACAAATTGCTGTACTTGTCAAAATCGTCTTCATCCCAGTCTTCATTGCTAATTCGTGAACGGGAAGGAATGTTGCCCAACGAGTTTGGTACATATTGACAAGTACGCAAAATTTGAATGTCGTGAACGTTGGATTGCATACCACAACCTGACATTTCCGAGCTTTGTAGACGTACGCGACTTACATTAGCTAATGTTTCGGACGAAGTATTTGCAATTAGCGTTGACATATTGTGAAATGCTTGTGATTCACTAGTCACATTAGTCGGTAAATCACAACTTGAAGACGTTGGTGTCTCATTGTCTTGATGACCACTTTCAGTTGGGACCACAACGTTTCGGACAGACATATTGATTATATCAATATTTGCTTCACTTTCATTTTCACTGTTTCCATCACTATCTTCCAAATCTTTTAATTCCTTCTGCAATTCGTTGATGGTAACAATACGTTGTCTCACTATATTCTTATAATAGTCTACGTGTGGCACTTCTTTATGCTGTGTTGCCAGTATACTTCGTAAATTTGCCAATTCTTCCTTTAAAGCAAAACATTTGCTGGACATTTGCTTCAGCGTTATTTCATTTTGAATATTTTCTGATTCGTAAGATGCTTTAATACGACACATTGTGGCGTTGTGCTGTTCAGTAAGGTCAGCCATTTTTTGCTTCCATTGTTTTTCTATAATTTCCAATGCTTTCTCTTTGGATGCAGCATATTCTTGAAGCTTATGGTCGAAAAAAAGTTTTTTTTGCATTTGTTGATTGTATTTATCATTAAGTGCGTTGATTTTGATTTTAACTTCTTCACATTTATCCTGGTAATATGTTGCACTTCTTCCATTTCCGCTTAAAAGAACGTGATTTTCGCATAGCTTTGTATAATAATCACGTTGCTCTAACAATAGTTGAACGCGTTCTTTTTCTTGATTACTTGGTTGGAGGAGACTTGGATTGACATCAGGTATAGCTGGAGACGCTAGAAACTGAAAAATGTTTGGTTAGAATTTGTTTTATAGGTTATAATACATAGTTTCTTTATTAATTACTTAATTGAAAGACGTGTGTTATTTTACTCACCGCATTAGCCAACTCGTCGGGGGTTTGCATTGTGAATAATTATATATTGTATAGAAATATGTTTTCTCACTTTAAATCCACCACCGGCTGCACTACTACTAACACACACAGTAGGCAACTGCAAACACACTAAATACGATGTGGTGCTTTTAATAAATGAATTAATCTTAGGCGATTTCTTTCTTTTTGTGTATCCCATTTATCGTTTTCTGGTTAATATATGTTGTAATAACATTTTTCAGTTTTAATTCTGTTGAATTAAGTATTTGCTATATATTTTCATAGGTTGATAACTTAAGTTATGTATTTTTAGTGAAGACAGCACGAAGCTAAATGGCTTAACGTATAAGGAGGTCGTCTCTCAACCAGGCGACACGAGTTCGATACCCAGCGGCTGTGGACTTTTTAGGAGTAAAATATTCTGAAATATAATTCAGAAATAAATGTAAATGGCATACGAAGTGTGTGTATGCAATACAAAATACAAAGGAATCAAATGGGATCAATAAAATACAAGTTCAAAGTAAACGGAAGGAATAGGAAGAAGTACAAATACAAGAAGTACGAAACAAGAAGAATGAATTCAAAGAACACCAGGAAAAATTCTTTTGAATTTTTCAGAAAAAAAATTGACAGGGTACCCCTTAAGATTGTAGAGGAGGCGAGGTGCACGGCCTCCCGGGCCAACCACCTTCATCA
>JARJDS010038379.1:0-13127 GCA_030264155.1 Atheta pasadenae | reverse complement strand
TTACCTCGTCTAAACCAACATTAGGATGTAATCCTTTAATACAATTATTGTTAATTAACATTATTAACACACAAACAACAAAATGCTGTGATAAATTTAAAGTATTCATTGTTAAAAATTAAAAAAACATTAAATTTTATGTTTATTGCTACAAGTCTTTGTCTAAACTGAATTATAAATTATTTATTACTTACCTATAACGTAAAATAACTGGTTTACTACAAAATTAATTCATAAACAAAAAAATCGAAAACACTACATAATTGTAAGTTTCCATTTACGTTAAAGTATAATTTATAATTTTACGTTCGGTGTGGCAAAAATGAATGGCAATGGCAATGGCAATGAATTAATTCTTGTATCCAAGCAATTCCTGGTTCAAACTTGCTACAAATTACCAGTAAGCGTAGCATTAAACTCATAATCTTTATAATCAATCAAAACAACATTAATATTCAAGTATGTTACATAACTTTTTACAAATTAACCAAAAAACAACTTATTACACTTTTTTTTAGTAATTTTTTTTTTCTTTTTAAAAAACAATTAAATTAAGTTTAACAATATGTAATACATTATTTTATAATGTGAATTTACGTAATTTGTAATCATTCAATATAAATACCTCGCTTCAAGCGATATCTAATCGCAATATACGTCAAAGCTCTTATAAAAACATAAAATCCGAATAAGATTAGCGCATCCAACACAAACGAGTAGTCTTCCAAACCCATTTCGATCAAAAATTTGCTTGAATTACGATAAGAGCAGTACTCAGCTTCTTCGGGACATTCGTAATCAGGGCGATTGTAGCCAAACACGACACCCATTGAAGAACGTGTCATAAAACGCGCGTATGCCAAATGTGATAAATAATAAAAATGTCTTGGCATGTCGTGGATGGATAAACCAAAGCCGGACACGACGAAGATTGGTATGTGGATAAAAGTTACAAATACTGCTGATGCCTACAACAGAAAATAAAACAAAAAATAACTTAAAACAATCAAGTTAGCTTTGGTTTCAAACATACCAAACGACCAATGTTTTGTTTTGTTTTGTTTTAATTGTGTTTGAATAATATAAGTATTGTCGTTTTGTTTTAATTGTAATTTATGGATTTTTGTAAAGAAAAACGACAGTTCTAATTGACTTTGTGTACTTACACTTAAATTAAAAATAGTCCCAACTAAAAATCCAATAGAGCTTGCAATCATGGCCATTTCTACTGATAAAACCGTGAACATAATAATACGATCTACGGTCATCAATTGTCCGGTGAGATAGTAAACAATGTTTGCACCTAGGCCAACTCCTATAACCTGAAATTAAAAATACAAATAATTAATAGGTAATTAATGTCGTTAGTGAGTTATATACGTACAGTGACTGGTAAATCCATAATAATTGATGATAAGAAATAATTCCGAATAGAATAATAACTGTTTTCGTATTCGTTCCGTAAAACTTTTTGGTTTAAAGTAACTAAAACATTATATAATCTTTTTTTATCAATATAACAACTACGTTAGTTTTGAGGTTAAATACTCACAAACAACAGAAGTCCACAAAGAGAAAAAGATACCCTCAATTGCAATGTGTAATAATATCATATTGTAATTAAAATATAACATCACAACATTTTTGCCTATATTCCGACATGTTACGCCAATTAATAAACTGTAGGATAATATTCCAACTATTCGTAAATACGTTAAATACTAAAATCATTTAAATATTTTTTTTTAATTAAGTTTTTTTTAATAAACAAAATAAACAAAAAACATACCCAGTCACGTTCCAATTTCATCACTTCTCGCTTCAACATCGTTCTAAACTCGTACATGTCACCTTTAAATGAATAATCACCCCAATTATCAACCATTTTATTACTTTTCTCTGATTTCCCATTATTGGTTATTTCATTAAATTTGAACGGCGGCATATACTCGTGATTTCTTCCATTTTCTGACGACTCCAATAAAGTATCCAGTAATTTAGGTCCGTAATCATTGTTTGCTATTTCGATTACTACGAAAAAAACAAAAAAAACAAAAAATGCAAAGTAAATAAAAAAAATAATAAAAAACGAAATAAACAAATTTTGTTTTACTCACAATAATCAATAGGGCTGTGGAATAGTTCACAACGTATACCATTATCACCTAAAAACGTGACAAGTCCTTGGGGTCTTCCTTGGTATACACATTGTCCTTGTGCAACAATGTAAACAACATCAAACATCTCCACCACGTTGCCAGGCGGTTGATGTAATGTACAGATTACAGTGTTGCCATGTTCTGTTAATTGTTTTAAGTGACGCATGCATTGAAACATTGATACGGTGTCTAAACCACTAAAATAATTTAAAAAAACGTTTGAGAAATTAAAGTATAGATGGCGTTAGTGTGTAGTATGGTTATTCTTACGTTGTTGGTTCATCTAAAAATATAACATCCGGATCGTTGAGTAAACCCATACAAATTGCTAATCGTTTTCGTTGACCTCCAGACAGTTTACTTGTTGGTGTTTGCAAATGTTCGTATAAACCGAAATTAGTTACTATTTCATTTATCTGGGTACAAAACAAAATAGATTTTAGTAAACGTCATGTTAGGTTAAGTTATGTTATGTTAGGTTAGGTTATGTTGAAACTTACAATATGTTGTTTTGTAGATTGTGACACAGTTTGTCTTAATTTAAAATCAGCAGCAAAGCGTAAATTTTCCTCCACAGTTAAAACATCCAACAAATAACTGTCCTGTGTGATATAACACGAAATACTCTTAAAGTCTTTAATATTCCGCTTTTCGTTATTGACTAAAATACCCCCAGACATTTCATTGTCATGATCCCAACCACTTAAAACATTCAACAGGGTAGTCTTGCCAGCTCCGGATGGACCCATTATGCCAATAAGTTTCCCCGACGGAAATGTACCGTTAATTTCCTTTAAAATTGTTTTCCTTTCTAAAAATATTCAACAAATAAAAAATATTAGTCCATAATATTATTGTTTACTACGTTTAAATATTTAATTATTGGCTTACCTTGCAAATTCCGCTTTGAAAAAGTTAAGTTTTCAAACACAATATCCGGAGCGATCTTTTTAGTTTTTTTTAAGTTGGCCATGATCAATAAACAAAACAAACAAACAAAAGAAATAAACACAGAAAACACAGAAGGAGGCACAAAACAAATGAATCTGCTTGTAGATTGTATCGCGGTTATTTGGTAAATGCTTTCCGATTGAACGCAGGAGAAGTTTTGAGTTTACCAGTCAAAATTGATAAAGTTTCGAAATCTTGTTCGGGTTGTCGGCCTTGATATTGTGTCTTGAGAATGTTTGAATCGGTTAGAATGTTCGAATTAAAAACAGGAAACTCCGCGGCTTCGTTCGTAAATAATTTATAGCTTGGTAAGTCACTGATTTTGTCATAACTAAATACTAATTATAGTAAAATAATAACTGCGAGTAATTAAATATAATAATAATTAAACGTGGTTCTTATAGTGTATAATTTTATGTAGTCAATAATCATGACAGGCAATATTTTGTTGGATAATTAACTTGGTTTTTTGTCACTTGGTCGTTAATACTCATAGGTATATAGTGCAGTATTCAACTTACCTACACATTATTGTTAGTTAACTTCACTTTGATGCACTTAATTATATACCTACCGTGAGTTGGTGATGGTTTCATCAATTTTATTTTACTTTAACTTTTATGGAAATTATGGAAAATATAATTTTTACATAGTAAGTAGATAATTTTATGGTATTAGGTTTTTTTGTTGCGACTGGTTTTTGTTCGTCATAATTTGACTTTTTGTTTGTTGTACATTTTAGTAATTAAATGTTTTTATTTATTTTTAATCATTATGAATTTACATGGCTTATAGTTTTGAAGGTAACTTTTTTACTTTTGGCAAGTTTTTGTTGAATATCAAGTTTTATAGTTGACTGTTTATTTTAAACATATTAAATATATTAAAGATGTTTGCAGATTTTAATTTAGTCATAGGTTAACAAGCAATTTATTGACTATCTAATAAAAATATAAACACAGGTTTTTAATTATTTTAAGAGAAGATGTGACTGTTTTTTTCGAATGTTAATAAAAAAATAGAAATCTGTTCAAAGTTTAAAGATAAAATAAAAATACTTAGGGATGTTTTAAGGATTGAATTAAGTAATATGTTAAAATACATGTCTTAGGTTATATATTAAAAATATTTATGGTAAAATTCATAAATATAGAGAAGAGATATTGATGATTTTTAAAAGCAGTTACTAAGAAATCAAGTTTTTAGAAAACATTCAAACTTTAAAGGTTATAATAAAATACTTTAAATATAATTAACAGGTTAAACTTGTTCTTACGTTAAAGAACGCCTCTTTAGATATGTAAGAAAAATATTTATCAATAAAATAATTAATATAGAGAAAAAATATTGATGGATTTTATTGACATTTTCTAACAAATCAAGTATTGAGAAACGATCTCATTTGCTTGACTTTTAAGGTTGAAATAAAATATTTTTAGTTAGATTTTGATCTTAAATTTAATTCTACGTTGAAGAATACTTCTTTAGCTATAAAAGAAAAATATTGTTCTAAATAATAATTAATATATAGACGAGATATTGACGCGTTTTAATGATATTTTCTAAAAACTATGTATGTATTGAAAAATTAACTAAATTACTCGACTTTAAGGGTTGATATAAAATACTTTGTTTAAGATTTAGATATTAAATTTAACCCTGAGTTAAAGAGTACTTCTATAGCTATAAAAGAAAAATATAGATTAAAAAAATAATTAATATAGTGAAGAGAAATTGACGTTTTTTCAAGTCAGTTACAAATAAATTCGGTATAGAGTAATCAATAAAAATGGTCAATAATTATTTTGTTGCTTTAAGAGTTTCTTTTAGACTTATGTAAAGAAACAACTATTTGTCTATAAAAATAACTATAAACACACAACTTAAATTATATAAAAAATAATAAAAAATTTATAGTGTTGTTTAATAAATAAAATTAAACATATAAGAATTTTCAAGGTTGAACTGTATTTTAAAGAAAACAGTATTAAAAAAAATATGTTGACTTATTAATAACTTACCAAACTAATCAGTTAAATTAAAAATTTTAATTATGAACAGTAATCTATAAAATAAATATAGATTAACATTATTATTAGAAATACTATCAATATTTGTCATTTCCTTATAAAATACTAGGTGCTTCCACATAAATACCATTTTTTAACCTATATCTAATAACCAAATACGATAACAATCGAATAGATAAGTAAAACGCAATAAGAATAGACAAATCATTCCAAAAACAAAAATCTTCAAGTCCCATTTCGGTTAAAAACTTAGCTGTTTCCTGATAATGACAGTATTCTATCTCTTCAGGACAATCAATATGTGGACGATTGTATCCAAAAATGGCCCCCATTTGCGAGCGCACCACATAACGCGTGTACGCAAAATGCGAAGAGTAATAAAAGAATTTCGGCATGTCGTGTATCGAAATACCAAATCCAGAAACAACGAATATACTTATATGGATTGCAACAATTAGAAATGCACCTTGCTATAATAAAAAAAACCAAAAATAAATTAATAAATATTTACTTTAGTTGTATCAACTGTAGGCAACACACAATACACAAAACAAACAGCGAAAATATATGATTACTGTATTGGTGTATTTTGGGTTGCATACCATGAATTGTTAAACTTACATTTAAATTCAAACAAGTTCCAATAAAGAACCCTAATGAACTGGCAACCATTGCTTGACTAACTGATAGCATTACAAACATAAATATTCGATGAATCGTCATAATTTGTCCTGTGAGCCAATACAAAAGAAATGTACCGGATGCAGCACTACCAATCTGTACAATATTTACAAAAATTAGTTATTTGTGGTCAACACAACAACAAAAAATAAATTGTTACTTACAGTTATTGGTAAATCCATGATTACAACAGAAAAGAAATAAGTCGCTATGGAATAATAACCGTTTTGGTATTCATTTCGAACTACTTTTTGATTCATAATAACTAAAAATATCCCAAAAAACAACAAAACATTACAAACTTACAACATTTGTAATTAATATTTAATACTCACAGGCAACGCACGTCATCATCGAAAAACAAATAGCAACCACAGCCACGTGCAATAAAATAATATTATAATTCGTAAATAACTTAGTAACATCTCCACCGATATCATAAGCAACCATTCCAACCATTGGGCAACAAATTAACATTCCCGCGATTCGTAAATAAGTCAAAAACTACAAAAAACAAAATTTAATAATAATGCATAGGTATATATATAAAAAAAAGGTCAATAACTTTAAGATATATTATAAATTTATATAAAATTTTCATAGTTGTTATGTTACATACTTTATCACGTTTCATCGTCGTCATTTCTCTTCTAAGCATCGTCCGAAACTCATACCAACCATCACCGAATGGATCACCACAACATTTCGTAAGCACATTCCTTGGTTTACGACCCATTAGATTGTTGGTTTTGATTTGATGTTTTGTATCCATCACCGGCATATACTTATAATTTTTACCATTTTGCGATGCCATCAATAACGTCTCAAGCACTTTTACACCGTAGTCATTGTTTGCAATTTCAATTACTACAAAACAAAACAAAACAAAACAAATGAGTAACAAACGATGTCTAGATTTTATGTGTCACATTTAAAGTAAACACAAAAAAATGACACAAAAAAAACAAGTGACAAAGGTCACAAAAATCAAGTAACTTGTGTAAAAAAAAACAAAGCAAAAACTAATAAAATTACCATAATCCAGTGGGCTGTGAAATTCTTCACACGGAACACCAGAATCCGCTAAAAAATCCACTAGTCTTCTTGGATCTCCTTGATACACGCATTGTCCTTGAGAAACAATGTAAACAACATCAATATCCAACACAAAACTATCCGACGGTTGATGTAACGTACAAATCACTGTGTTGCCTTTGTTTGTTAATTCTTTTAAGTATCGCATGCATTGAAATGTTGACACTGAATCTAAGCCTCTAAAACAAAAAACGCAACAAATTAAGCAATAATGCTTAAGCATAATTGTTTTTGGTGTGTGATAAAAAGTGAGATAATTAGTACGTACGTGGTAGGTTCATCAAGAAAAATAATATCCGGATCATTTAGTAATTCCAAACAAATGGCCAATCGCTTTAATTGACCTCCTGATAATTTACTTGTTGGAGTTTTTAAATGTTCCACCAAACCGAAGTTGTCTGCCACGTCCATAATCTTCAAAACAAAAAAAAAAAAAAACACAAAGATAAACAAAAGATAAACAAACAAACAAAAATTTAGTTTTTTGGGGGGAGATTTTACTCACAATATGTTGCTTTTTTTCATCTGAAACACTTTGTCCCAATTTAAAATCGGCTGCATATTTTAAATTTTCCTCAACAGATAAAACTTTTAACAAATGACTGTCTTGGGTAATATAACACGAAATACTTTTAAAATCTTCAAGATGGCGTTCGTTGTCGTTTAGTTTTATGCTTCCAGTTATGTTTTTTTCTTGACTCCAACCACTCAATGAATTTAATAATGTTGTTTTACCAGCTCCGGATGGGCCTAAAATGGCGATAAGTTTCCCAGAAGCAAATGAACCGCTTATATTGTTCAGCAAAGTTTTTTTGCCTAAAAAACAAAAGTTGTTTGGAGTTAGAGCTGTTAGAGTTAAAAACAGAACACCCATGGAAATAAAACAAAATAAAACAAAACAAAACATAAACCAGTAAGAAAATACCAGCCTGTTTGATTTTTTTGTTTTATTTTTTGCTGTAGAAATAAAAACTAACCTTTATAATTTTCAACTGTATAAGTTAAATTTTCAAACGTAAGATCCGGTGCTGATTTATCCATGTTGAAGGTTCACAAACAAATGATTCACTTTAGTATTAACTTAAATTGTTATTAATTGTTATCCACAAATGAATTACACAATAACCAATCGAAAAAAACGTCGATAAAAGCAAGCGACTGGTTTCAGTTTAGAAATGACAATAAAGTAAATACAAGTCGCTAAAAGTCACAACAACAACCTGATTATTGACTTAAACTCACTGGTCAATTGCTCACTAACTTGTCCTGTGCTCGGCTGCTTGTCGTTTGTTTTAAATAAAGTTTGAAAAGATAAAAATCCAAGGCAGGAAATAAATGTTTGCGACGTTTTATGATCGCGACGGTCCTCACATCACGTCGCGTTCTTGCAAAATCTAAACCCAAACTAAAATCTCTGACTCCAACTCGGACTCCGAGTCTTGGGAATTAAAATTAAAAAAACAATTGCAGTATTACGTGTCGGAGTCATTAGTGAAATGCACAATCCATCATGTAACACGACTTTATTCGACTCGTGCAAGACGATCTTTGATCTATCATTTCTTCTGGTTTACGTATGCAGCGATCGTTTATTGCGCATAAATTAATTTAAGCATTAATGGCGTTTTTATTAGTTATAATTAATGGGAAGCGTGGTATTTACATTCAATTAATTTTTGTGTACGAGCATTGCATTTTTCGAAATTAGATATCTATGTGTCTGGAGATATGATAAGTGATAATTAATGACGATGATAGAAAAAAATACGTAGAGAAACAAGCAATGCTTTGGAATTGATAACATGAGTGTGTCAAGTTCAATCATTTGATTAAGTTTGAATTTGTTGCAAGTAAATGAAACCGACATTTACTTGACCTGAATACTTTTTTTGGACACTGGTGATAAAATTTTGTACAGACTATTTTGATTACTACCAACCAGAGAGCAAATAACGAAAATATCATTATTATTATTATTAATTATCGCTTTTTTAATTAAAAAAATTAAAATTTTAAAAAAATGGTGATGTAGGCAACCAAAGTTACTTACATATATTCATTTTTTAAGTGCAAAGTTCAAAGTTTAAGTTTCCTTAACTCATACTATTTTTAAAAAAATTAATAAATTATTCATTATAAAAACTAAATGTCATTATTCAAATAACTAAACAATTAGATAGTAATATTAATTAATAAATATATTACCATTTACTTGTTGGATTATTCATTAAAACTTTCCATTGATTCATATTTTGACTGCGTTAGTTTCGGTAATATTAACTTAAAATTCCATTTGTTAAGATTATAAATGCTAATTAGTAATTTCTTTAAAATTAAAAGGTCAATATAGGCAACTTTCACTTCCTGTGTATTTTGGGTTATCTACATTTAAATTTTTTATGTAAATTTTGATATTTTAATAATAATTTAAAAGCAGAATTGTCTGTATTTTTATCTTATAATTATAATTAAGACATTTTGTGACTTTTTACTTTCATTAACATAATAAACGTTGTTTGTTCGTCAATTAATAGTTTTTGTTTTTTAGTAAAAAACAAATGAATAATAGTCGTAAATTGCATTAAAATTACATTTTATTATAGTGCAATAATGTTACTTTGTTATTTAATACTTAAACGTAGTGTTAATTGTTAAAAAATGTAAAAAATTTAAATATTTACGTTGAGTTGTCAGCTTTTAGTCAAATGTATATTCATCTATTCATAAAACGTGCACATGTTGTTGGTTTATATGCCGTTTTATTGCTTGTTTTTATTGCTAATATAAAATTGTTCAGAATTGGACAAGTTTTTAACCTTCAACTTCAAATTTAATTATTTGTTGTGTTGTTTTCCGGTTAAAAAAAACAGTTTATTAGCCAAATTCACATAATTTTTTTTATTTCTTAAAATAATGTGTTGTTTTTTATTTTTATGAATTTTTCAATGTTAACCTGTATCGTTTTCTTGTTTTTATTTTGTTGATAACATTTCTGGTTTATTAAATTTTTATAAACTTGTTTCATTTATTTTAGTAAATATATTATACGTAAAAAATTTATATTGTGTTTTGTGTTTTGTTTATTATAGCAAACACGTGTCTAACCTCAAAATCTATTTTATAAAACGACCATAAACGATGTATTTAGATTATATTCAATTTTATTAATTAATTTCACATTAAACCAAGTAATTTATTTTATTAATGTCAATAAATTATGCACGTACTCGTAGTTAGTGCAAACAAATTACCAGTTTACTACATAATTATGTAATTATTTATATAAAAACGTAATTGATTGATTTTTACAATTAGTAACATTATCTTAATTCTTAATCTTAATAATTCTGAATAGATCAATTTTAAGTTTTTAAATAAATCATAGATGGCGTTCGTAGTCTAAACTTTACATTATCTTTATTTGTCTATTTGTTGTGAATGTTATTAACTTTTAACTTACAATACAATTAACCAAAACACACAAAAGTCAAACAAATACCTCAAATTGTTATTATATGTTTTCCATTGAGAATCACCGGTTCGATCCTTACGTTTCTCAATCATACTTTGTTGTGCTTCTTTTCTTTCTGTAACTAATCCAATCGCGGCTAACAGATCAATAAAAAGCGTTGTGGAGTTTTTAAAATTATTCGATAATTCAGCTGCTTTATAATCCCATGGAAATGTATGATGATAATTATGGTATCCTTCTCCCATTGTGAAAGTTGATACCAAGCTGTTTTCGGCTGGATTTATGTTTCTAAAATAAATGTCATCGAATTAGGCAACCAAACAATCTTTTTGGGGTTAATATTTATGTTTTCAACGATATACATAACAATTAATTAAATAATAAAAAAACATTTACTTGTCATAACCTCGCATTCCCCATAAATGCGCCAAACTATTAACTGTCCACGTGCAATGCAAAAGCGTAATGTATCGATAAATTGCAGAATAACACAACGAGACTATAAAAGATTCGTTCCAGAAGTAATATGGCACTAGCGTCGGTACTATAATAGTGAATATAAATGCCAATGGTAATTGATATTTATGTTCAAACATTACGATTGGATTTGATTTCAAGTCTGACATGTCAATTAGTTTTCCTTTTTCTTTTACGTCTGGGTGTTTTTTTACTAATAACCAACCCATGTGACAGAAGAAGAAACCTTTAAATGGAGAATTAATTAAATTACACAAGTTAATCAACAATCAGAATAAAAAACTAAATAAATATTAAGTTTTCCGAAGAAAAGCGTATTATATAGACCTAGAAGCTACTTGTATGTGATATAAGTTGCCTACATTAGAAACATTTGCTTGCATTTTTTTGTATTTTACGTTTTTTAAGAATATTTACCTCGTTTTGAATTATAAGGATCCGCATCAGTGTCACTATGTTTATGATGTAGTCTATGATCTCTCACCCAATGATACACACTATCTTGAAACGCTGTGCAAGCCATAAAAACCAAAAGAACATCTAAAGCTTTGTTTCCTTTAAAAGATCGATGACTAAAGTATCGATGTCGACCAGCAGTTACACCCCAAGCTGAGATATAAGAATAAATGAAACCTAAAACAGAAATAAAAAATGTTTGTGCCTTCTATTGAGCTTGATGAGTTTTTAAAAATACAACCATGATCATAACCTCTAAATTTTAATTCAAGTAATACTTATAATACTGTTAATAACTTACAGAAAACACGTGTCTGCCATTGTATAGAAAAACATTTTAAGATAATACCATATAAGGCAATCATGTGCAGCGCTCCAAAGATAAATACATTTCTCCAAACTACGGACACCATTTTTCAAACAAAAAACAAAAAAACACTTAAAACTTTCGGAATGTGTTTCGAGTTAAAACTGAAATATATTTTCGTTCTATACCAAACTTTATACTTACTTAATAATGAATGATGTTGCAAGTTTCTGGGTTATGTTAATAGTTTATAACAATAGGTACAAAAAACCAATCCGACTTTGAACTTTGCATCAAAATAATGTTTAGTACTTAATGAAAATCAAGAATAAATAATAATAGGTGTATTATAAGTGTCAAAATAAAATAATTAAAAACAATGAACACAAACAAATCAAGCTATTATTAATAAATATAAACAATGCATTAAAAAACTCTTTTTATTATTGGTAATGGCTTTCCAAGAAGAATCCCCGGTGCGTTGCTTTCGTGCTTCGATCACGTCCTGGGACACTGTATTTCTTTCAGTGACCCAGCCAAGGGCGGCTAATGCATCGATCAAATACGTCGTTAAGTTTTTAAAATCAGCCGACAATTCCCCAGCTTTGTAATCCCAAGGAAAAGTATGGTGATAATTATGAAATCCTTCACCTAACGAAATTGTCGACACAAAATGGTTTTCCACCGGTTGTATCGTCCTAAAAATAAAATATTGCTGTATTGTTTTTGTTTGACATTTGACATTATAATTTCGTGAAGGTGTATGTGCATTATGTAGAATCATAATTAAAATTGTTAATTTACTTGTCATATTTCCTCATTCCATGTAAATGTGCAAAACTGTTGACACACCAAGTCATGTGTAATATCAACGCGTATCGATAAAACGTGTTGTAACACAGCGCCACTAAGAATTGTTCATTCCAACAATAAATTGGTATTAGTAATGGAATTAAAACTGTGAATATTACTGCTAATAATATATTGTGTTTATATTCAAACATTACGACTGGATTTGATTGTAAATCGGACATGTCGATTGCTTTTCCTTTTTCTTTTACTTCTGGATGTTTTTTGGTTAACACCCAACCCATGTGACAAAAGAAAAAACCTAAAACAGAAGTTTATTGTAGATTTTCTTAATCATATATTAAAATTTGATACAATTTGATTAAATTTGACATAAAACAGATGTTCTATTGTTGTTTGTAAGTTTTCGTACTAGATGGCGCACTATGTCTACGACTAGTTGCTTTATCATATGTTCTAACCTCACATTTTTTTTAATACATATGTTGTATTATTAAAAAAATATATAGTAAAAGTACCTCTTTTTGAGTTGTATGGGTCAGCATCAGTGTCACTGTGTTTATGGTGAAGTCGATGATCTCTGGCCCATGTATAAATGCTTTGTTCAAACGCAGTGCAAGCCATCAACATCATAAGAATGTCTACAACTCTGTTTCCTTTATAAGATCGATGACTAAAGTAACGATGAC